>VDFB02320686.1:0-61530 GCA_007258455.2 Sequoia sempervirens | reverse complement strand
CAATGAAAGCAAGAAACATAAAAATAGTGAAACAACATCGCCTAGTCTTCAAGCCTCCATTGATTGACCTCCATTGGCCTTCTCCATCTTGTTGAAAATGGTATAATTCCCTCAAATTTGAAGTGCAACTATCACCTATGCCTTAGACAAAAAAAACATTGAAGTAATGTGTGCTCAAGTACTTAGAAGCTCTCAAGCATGTTGTGTGTCAATAACTTGTGTCTAAAATGACTCGAAAGAGGGCCTTTTAAAGAATTCCAAATTGAGAATGGATGACTGGGATTAAAAGTTGGTGAAGCCCTAAGATCAAAGGCCATAAATCAATGTCATAAGGAGGATTAGGGTTATGACAACATTATGTCAAAGTTAGGGCAAGCTTTGAAATAAAGGGTTGAGATTTAATTGAAAGCAATTAAATCAATGGAGGAGAAAAATAAGTAGTTGAGATAATATAAACTATTTAATTTATGGAGGAATGTTGTCTTATGAATTAAATAATGGTTTAATTCTTAAATGAGAACGAGACAAAAGACAATAAATAATTGTTTTAATTATTTATTTGGTGGGATGGAAAGTGGGTTAAATAAATAAATTTATTTAATTGAAGGAAAAATGTTAATGTTGGTAATCATAAATTTATTTAATTATTAGAGGGAATAAGAACTAATTATTGATGTATTTAAATAAATAAATATAATTTATTTATTTAAATAATTATGGAGGAATAATTATGACATTAGGACATGATTAAATAATTGAAAAATATGGTTTGCAAGTCGAGACCATTTTTATGTGTCTACAAAAAAAAGGGAAACAATTTGGAAATTGAAGATACAAATGGCATATGAATCTACATGAGTGAACTCAATGAAACTACTCAACCAATACAAAGTAAACCTCAAGTAAAAAATACAAGTGTCGATAGTTTGAAAAAACTAATCAACCGAGGATTGAAGGAAACACCCTTATAATTCTGACAAGGGAGAGGAATGATAGGTCGATTGAAATTATGTGTTACAATGTAGTGCAAGAAGGAGAATAAACATCAATTAAACATGCATAAGATAGTACTTGCAACTAAAAAAAGGTGTGCAAACCAAGAAACACATGCATGATGGTAGACAAGATCATGATTGTGAATAAGAAAGTGCAAATAGAAAACCCCCATGAAACTTTATAAAGTAGTGTAAGTATAAAATTTGGTACAAAATGATGTGTGAAATCTTGAAAAATCATGCACAAGAGTGGCACTTTAGCTGAGCGCATCTACAAATGAAAAAGTGCATTCAAAAGATGCTCAAAATTGTAGAAAGGACAACATGCTAGACGTAGATGTTGAACAACTCAAAATAAGTCATCTCACACAAACAAAAGTTTTCTAAGTGCCAAAAATATTCAAGTAATTAATCAAAATGTGAAATAACGACAAATTGAATAAAATGTACCTAATGTATATTCTAAAAAAAGTGCACATGGCTATGAATATATTTTAAATACCTTTCTAATGTCACAAGCATCATAAAAATGGAGGAACTAGCCAAAATTTATGAGCTCAAGAGCAAAAAAAAGTAGATTTGACTTTGATAGGCAATACAATGTAATATTAGATAAAAGTGATAAAAATGCACTTACCGGTGGAAAGTGCTCAAGACTATCTTTCTAACAATATCTTGTTTATCTAAATTTAACATTATATGCCTAGGCTATGCCAAAATTAAAAAAAATAGCTCCTTTTGGGAAAAACTAGGGTTTGGGGGTAGGCAAGGTGGATGATTTGTACAACTGATGTCATCAAAAAATATTCTCTACATGGCCAAAAAAACTAGGTTTTTATAAAAGTTATGTAAGTGGTTGGGAAACACTGTCACTAATAGAATATTCAATTTGAGGGATGAAATATTCTATTGAGATGTTGAAAACCAAGGTCATCATGAAAAAAATTGTTGAGGAATTTGTGGTTGTCAATAAGTTGGGAGGTGTCTTCAGCATGGAAATATTGAGAAAGTGTGTCTCAAACTCATTGATGGAACCCTACTTTAGTTTCCGTCAAAACTAGTTTTTCCAAAGTGACATATTCTGCCTTTACTGTAGTACCGTTGGGTGCAAATAAGGTGAGGTGCGGGCTAGTGGTGTTAACCGCCATCCCACAAGAGTCTTCTTCAATCTGTGAGGTAGTGTGGTGTATACCACCACCCTGCGACAATGTTTGAAATGGATGGTGGTAGGATGGTATATACCACCATCCCACGGAGGCCAATCCACATGCCCTGTACTAGTGCGATATACTCACTGCCACCTTATGGTGGCTAGTGCTAAGGCCTATGATATGGTGGTATATAGCCCACAACCTTAAACAATCGGTTCATGTGGTCTATAGTATAGAGGTGAACATTCTTACCATGAGGGTCGTTGGGATGGGATGTGGTGGAGTGATGGTTTCTTGCAATGGTCTATGGAGGTGCCTATGGTGGTGAGGTTAAGACTTGGAAATGTAAGTTGATTAATGGAAAGTAATGTGTTGAATTGTGGCACAAGTTCACTTGTTGATTTCACATTGTTGTTGTGAATCAACGCGATTATTAGACCAATGTTTATAATTTGAGGTTGATTGTTGTAACACTTGACAACCATGTAACTGTCTACATAATATGGTTGCTCATTGGTTGGAAAGGAGGTACTACAACATTGAGTAGTTTAACCAACCTGAAGGATTTGAGATATATAGAGATGTCTGTAATGCAATATTGTATCAAGCAAGTAGGTAGTGCACTAAGTCGGTGACTGTTCAAGTTGGTAGAAAGAGTGAATGTAAATGCTATCAAACTGATTTTGTGAATCAACACCTGAAAGAGCATAGCTCTATAACTTGTATGTAATTTTTATTTTACTATAATACAAGTGATATCTGCTTTGGTGTGTGGGTTTTTTTCCTGAAAGGGTTTTCCCACATAAATCTGGTGTTCATTCTAAGTTGATATTTTTTAATTGTCTATTCTATTATTGTTGTATGTGCATCTCAAATGAACTGTAATTGATTTTTTTTGAAAGTTATGTATCTCTCTCCTCAAGATTAGTATTAGGAAGACATTTTCTGCACTTTTCTTTCCTTATAGAGAAAAGCTATTGAGCAACAAAAAACTTGGTGCACCAATGATTAAAATAGTTTGTGATGAGAAAGGGTTGGCCACAATTGAATAACACAGGCATATGAAAATAGGCACTAATGGAGATTAGAGTCATGCCCAAAATTTTGGCCACTAATAGTAAAAAAAATGTTTCTCAGAAGACCACCTCAAGGCCAAAAAATGGTTGCATCAAAGGAAAAAAATAGTAGTGAGTGATTGTAGACTCAATTCCATTGAAAAGTCAAAGTTGCTTAGTAAAAAAATAATGACCCCTCCAAAAACTCAAAGCCCACCATAAAAGAAAACCTGGTTATATTCTAAATGGTCAACTAATGAAAAAAATATTGTGTAAAATTCAAAACATCACAAAGTCTAGTCACCACTAGCCAACAAAAGGCTCACAAAACTTGTAAAATCAACTGTTGTAAAAAAATAACATTAGATTCTCAAAAAATTCTTTAGAAACATAGAACCGTCACAAAAAATATTGGAGTGCTAAAAAATTACTACCACAAATTTCAACACAAACCTTGATTTGTACAATGTCATATATTGTATGGATTTGTATTTTATGAAATTCAATGCATTGAAATATATGCCCACAAAAACATTTCTTTTGCAATTTCTCTAATGTCAATGCTTAAATAGGTGATATTAGGGATTTTAGGCCTTTTCAAATGCAATGGTGATGTATATTTGGCTCCACAATACACCATTTGATTTCTAAGGTCGAATCTCTTTGAAGGAAGACAAGGAATCACAAATTTGGAGCTTTGATATTGTAGATCCTCTCTAATTTCTAATAAATGTGGTGTTCACTAGGTCTACACATAGCTCAAAGGATGAATTCCCAACATAACAGTTCATCTTTCACAAGAGACTACACTTAATTATCAACCAGGGACACACAATATTTAGAAAATATTGGGACAAGATATGCATTCATGGATCATAGACACATCCTATACCAATGGAGTATAGGAAATTACACATGTACAAAAGACTGTAAAAGTTGGAAAGTGAAATGAATCGCTAATTCACAAAATAGGGGAAATAAATATAAACTGCTATCTTATGCTACGGGTACACATTGGCGTAAAATTGACAAGATAATGGTGCCTTTATGGGAAACTTCGGTTCAAGGGGACCTTTAATGGCCCGAGTGACCTCCGGATACAAGAAGGCTTCTTCTATATAATAGTTTTGGAAAGGGAAAAGAGAGCGGATATAATGAAACAGAAAATATTAATCTAAAGGCGTCGCCAAAGCTTTACGATAGGCACGATAAATCCATAGACTCAAGGGCACGGAATGTTGTCGATATGTTCAAAACAGGAAGCTTAAAGCAATAGCATAAACAATTCATTTAATTGACATAAAATAGTATTGCATACATTCTCACTGCTAAGAAGAGTCATTAAGACATGATTTAGACCAACAAGTTTGCTTTCAATATATAGAAGTCTCCTCAAATGAAATGCTTAAGATAATAAAAAGCACAGTTCACAGTTTAATCAAGACATAAAAAGCAGAAAGGCCGAACAATAGGCACAGTCTGAAAGTATCTTGCAAATAAACATGCAAAAGAGGCCTGGCGTCTCTTGCTAAAACTAGTATTCTTCCTGTAAAATCTTGGACCCTTTTCCCTCAACAGAGGGAGTATATACCGTGGGAGAGCAAAATCCCACTTACTTTGGAGAGTTGTATGAAAGATTCCATCTCACGTAATGATGCCCGAATAAGAATATTCTAATGCCGTTATGAGAGCAGCCAGTCAGAGCACAACATCCAGTTGGTCAGTTATAGGCGTGCCCTTTGTAATGATGGCAGTGGTCCCAACCAGGCTTCGAAGCGACGAGTGCCGCCCACCGCCTTAGAGAACCATGGCGAGCAACAGTGAATGACACTATCCCGCTCGGCCATCTCACGGCTTGCTTTGATAATCAATGTAAAGGCCGCATTAGCGTGAACCAGCGGCGAATGAAAACTCCTCTCCATCGGCCAGGAAGCTGCGGAGAAGTGACCGTGTTAGAGACGAAGGCTACGCTGAGAAAGCGGGGAAAAGGCCGCGCCAAGGCAGGAAGGCCGAAAAAGCAGCGGATAGCGGCGTTTACGCGGCAGTGAAATTATCGTCCCTGCTGTTGTTTTAAAAATAGTGAACCGCTGACACGTGAGCGAGGGTGGGCCCCGCCAGGAAATAAAGAAGGCCAATAGAAATCCTTCGCAGCCCGCCGCAGCATACTCTACTCCTGCTAGGGAAAGATTGCGCTACACCGCCACGTATAGAGATGTGGGCCCCGTTTCGCAACCCGTAGGAAACATAAAGCAACAGAAAATGAAAAACCCCGCAGGCGAGACACGTGGGCGCTCAGCGCAGCATCTCAAGAGCCAAAAGGGAAGCCACTTGCCAAAGTTGCGAAGCGAGGAATGCACACAAAGGGAAAGATCAAAACTGCTTAGGAAAGCAGAAGAAATCACGAGGCAGCGAGGGCAGTATGAATATGTGCAAAAAGGGGACCCGAAGGGAGTTGCTTGGAACATTATTTCAACAGCTTTTGGTGACTAACAGGGGCGTTTCGGATAAGGAACAGAGAACCCAAAAAACTCTCTGGTTCTACAGACCAGAGCCTTCCTCTAGGGCAAATGGAGTTAGAGCTTTGAAAGTGCAGCCTGCAAAGGCACCCATTCAATTTCGGACGACTTTGCCATGCTGCGCAAATTCTCTTATGCTCCGCGGAGATCAATAGCTTCCTTATGAGGCAGCACCTCTAGGAGGCCATCGCCTGCTTGTATGTGGAAAAGCAGCTGAGAGAGCGGATGAATGATTGTCTCGATATCTACTGCTGTTGGGGGGCTGCCGAGTTCCTTGAATGCCTCCAGATCATTTTCCTTCTGTCCAATGATCTCGGTAATCTGCTCAGCCGTGGCAATAGTGCCATCTTCAAGAAATGGGGACGGCAATCCCAATCTGCCCAACTTAGAGGAACTCCCTCGAATGCCATCCATCGCTTTGTTTAGAAAAGCCGCTGCTGCCTTAGTACGCTGGAAAGCGGAGTGGCAATGAATGAACCTATTTGCCGTTTGAGCTGCGGTGTCCCTATCTTCGATACCTGCCCCGGCGAGGATCTCATCTGAAACCGAGTATAGCTTATTTAGCAAGTCCCTTGCTTCGGGAACCTTTTCCAGGATGAAACGCGGGAACTGTTCCATTGTGTTATGGGCCTCCTGATTGAGTCTTAATGCCTTGTTGATGAACCGGAGGGTAGGCTGCAGATTTAGGCAGAAGGCTTTGATTTTCTCCCAGTGAGAAATGTACAATTGCCTGATCAGTGGGATGATATGAAGTTGGGTAGGGGCTGGTAGCAGAGAGGCCTTAAGCAAAGAAATCTTTGTGTCTCTTGAAATGAGGGCCTTGGTAAATTCTGCCTTCTTCTTCTCAGATGCCAACTGCTCTGCATAGCTGCTCATTTTTTTGTGCCAATTTTGTTCAGCTCTAGAGTGGTTAGCCGATTGCTCTTCTAATGAAGCTTTTGTTTCTCGGAGCTCATCTTCTAGCTTGGTCTTTGTTTCTCGGAGCTCCTCTTCCAGCTTAGTCTTCAAACCTTTGAATTCAGCCTCTTTTTCCTGTACCTTTTGCTGATACTGCTCTTGTAGGCGTTCTGTCTCTTCACCTTTCTCTGCTAGCTTCTGACTGTACTCAAGGCGGAAACGTTCAAGCTCCTCCTCTATCGATTGTAAGCTCTGTCGCGCTGCTTGGTTTTGATTCTTCAATTCTCTTAATACGACTGGGTCAGCTACTTGGGCCTTTGCAATTTCGCCCTGAAGCCTGTTTCTCTCATTTTCTGCTGTTAGCGCCCTTTCTGTCATTCGGGCGATATCCGCCTCTAAGGATTTCTCCTTTGCCTCTAGAAAACTCACCCTGTCCTTAGCTGCCTTGAGTTGTTCATCCTTCTTCTTCAACTAGCGACCAGTCTTTAGGAAATCGGAAGTGACCACCCGTTGTGTCTCCTCCATGATTTCGACTTTATCTTGTGGCCGGGCCATCTTCATGTCCAGTCCGACAGCATAAATATCATAGTCCTCTGGTTGCATTTCTCCCTGGGGCTTGTTTATCCTTGGGTACATAGTTGCAAACTTTAATTCTTGGCGGGCCTCGTCATACGAAGCCTGTACTCTCGGCTCGGCGGGGGCATTGTCATCCTTTGCCCTTCGTCGCCTCATTCTATTTGCGCGCGCTTCCTTCCCACAATCTATCTGTGCAATGAATTCAGCTGGTGATGAAACCAGCCCACCTGCGAAGGGAACACCGGAAGGTAGGGCGTAGGGATAGGTAACTTTCATAGGCGCCCGCATTTGTTTCTTCTGGAGGGTGACGGTTTGCGGAGAAAAGTGTGGCACGTTCCATAGCTTAGCCTGGGGGGTTTCAGCCTGGCTGGATATTTGCAACGGCTGAACCGGAGATTCAGTCGTAAGGCCTGTTGGCCGAGTAAAAAGAGTCGCTGCCTGGGGCTCGGTTTGCTGTGGTGGGAAGGGATCTGTAAGCATTTCAGAAAAAGAGTGGGGGCCGATGGGAGGAATACTTTCGGAGAGCGAGGTGAGGAAAGTCTGGGCGGCAGCAGTAGGCGTTATCATGCTCGGAGGGGTGATTATAAATGGTTGGGCTTGCGAATATTGGGCAAATCCCCCAGAATAAGATAGGCTAGAAACAGAGGGTGGAGGGCTCGGACGAATGTCAGGAGTTGCCAATTGAGTAGGGACAGACGTGAAAGAATGAGATGCAAGAGAGGAAGGAGCGAAAAGTACCTGCTGATTAGTCGGCGGTGGCATCGGGATCGTTTGGGACTCGGCCGCAACCTCTGGCATTTGACTAGCAGCGGGTGTTTCCCCTTCGGCCGGTTCATGTGAAACTGTCCCGATAACACTTTTCGTGCGTTGCCTCTTCGCGGGGGGACACTCACTAACCTCGGCAATCGGATCCTTCTACTGGGGCACTAGCCTGACCGGTTTAGCGGCCCATGTGCGCGTAAGCGAGCCCCTTGATATATTAAAGTGCACATTAGTGCCCACATAGGCGGGATGCCCGGGGGCATCACCTTCCTGCGAAGATATCGCCGTCTCTTCCTCCTGCTCATCAGAGCCTTCTGCTTCGCTCTTGTTAGCACTGGAGGTCGGGCTGGGATGGCCTTCATTGATCTGTATAGGATCTAGACTAGATTGCAGTTTTTAAATGCTTAACTTTTACAATGCTTTACAATGATTATTTCAAGTTAATTAAATTGAAATCAACTTAAGGAAATAACATTATGAAAGAATTAACAAGGTGATTATAATAGAAAGAAAGGAAATTAGAGACAGAAAGAGAGAGAAGAAGAGAAGTGCAAACAACGCTTGATAATGGAGTTCGTCACAGAATGTGACTACGTCTCCGGGTCCACTCCAATAGAGAGACCGATCCGATTAACTCCAAAATCGATTACAAATGATGCACCAAGACCATCAGTTCGGCAGCATAACAGGGCTCCGACATTCAACAATGGCTTGAAAATTCTTCAACAAGACCCCTCTCTTCCGTGTTGCCTCAGCGTCAAAACTTCATCACCTGAAAAAAAAACTTGAATTCAACTCTCACCTCAAGCCCCCTTTTTATACAAAGAATTTGCTCAATTTGGCTCTTAACCAATTGATTTGCAAAATATTCCAAATCCCCCCTAAAAACAACTAAATCTCCCAAATTTTACATAATAATATTTAGAAATCTCCCTAAAATAATATAAGCCCTTCCATTTATTTGTTTTCGGGCTTTGGAGATTTTGTTTTAATCTTTAAAAAGATTAAAGTTTGTTTAATTTTCAATTTAGGGAGTTTGTTTTTGTTTTTATAAGGCATTCGGTTTTCCATATTACATGAAAACCGACCGATGCCACTAATATTATAAACACTGTCGGTGGCTTGTTGGTTAGTAATAATTTTGGGAACCCGGCGGTTCCGGGTTCCACTCCCGGCCGTCGGCTTTCCCCTTATAAATTGTAGCAAGCTCTTAACAAAACAAACAATAGATATACTAATGTAGTGAGCGGTATGCAGGCGTGTTGGTAGCCAGCGGATAGGAAAGCGGTGGAGTGAGCCCCGCTGAACAGTCAAACAAATTTTACCCCAATTAGCAAATTTAACCAATAGCGGATGGAGGTGACGGGACCGCATTAAAGGCTCACGAGTTAAGCCAGCGTGGGCAATACGATTATTTGAAGGCTGGTGACTCAATGGCGTTTGGCGTGTCGCCAGCATTAACTTGATGTGTTACCTGTGACTGTATCATTGCCATTGGCGTGTCAACTGTTCGGCTGACTGGTAGATTGTATTCCAGGCTGCTGCGTCCAGCGATGTCCGTCTTGCCACTATGTGTTGACTTGGCCCTTCGCGTAATGCGGTATTTATGTGGTTGCGCCAGCTCACCATGCCACCGAGGAGAATACGGTTTGCCGCGTCGATTTATCACCGGGGACATGACGCGTGTCAACCTGGACAGTTCACATCAGATTCCGATACCATGTCGCGGCGTCAGGTACAATACGGATGATGGCGTCATCGGTCACCCTGTCCAAGTAGTCAAGCTGCAACTTTGACGGTGATAACTCTTAGATCCGATGTCGGATTTTGACGAAGCGAACTTTTCGAATCATTCGGCGAGCTCTTAGCGATGGCCGGTTTGATGCGACTTCAAAACCATTTTTCCGCTTCACGGATGCCCACGATTACAGTTTGACGAAAGGCGGCCAGCCTTAACTTCGTTTAAAGCGGACTCCTTTTTACTCCGTTCGAGTTGCGTTGGAACCAGGATGCTGAGATCTTTCTAATGGTGCAGATTTTGGAGAAAAATGAGACATTTCAATTTTCACTGAAAAATGTCCACCGGATCATTCATCCCAGTATCTTTCAAATTCTTGGTCGTCCTTCAATTGATTATAAGGAGCTTTTAACTGCCCTGTTTCCTGGTGGTATCTCCAGAAAGCTTTTATTTTTTTATTGCTCCATTCCTCGTC
Source organism: Sequoia sempervirens (assembly GCA_007258455.2). Classification (NCBI taxonomy): domain Eukaryota; kingdom Viridiplantae; phylum Streptophyta; class Pinopsida; order Cupressales; family Cupressaceae; genus Sequoia; species Sequoia sempervirens. The sequence goes on along the minus strand of VDFB02320686.1, from coordinate 51,365 downwards.
CACTTTCAACTTGTTATGCATGCTGCGCTCTATCGGAAGGTTGTCCCTGGCCATGGCCACTGGAAAGTAGAACTTGTGCCATGGGCCCCTGGTATCCAGCGTAGGGATTTGTGCCAACTCAACCAGATCTTCATCTTTATCAGTCCGGTTATTACGCCGTTTCTCCCAATATGGTCGGGGAAAATGCGGAAGTCTCATATGCGGCTCAGGTAGGTCATTGAAAGGGTTGTAATCCCACTTATCATTTACTAATACTAGCCCTAGGTGTGCCAACTTGTCCCCTAGCAGCTCATGCGATCGCTTTTTGACAAGCGTTATTGACTTGAAGCTCTTTGGGCAAGTGAAGAATCCCTTCTTCTTGACACTTTCACTGCTACAAAACATGAAATCAATGACGCATACCTGCCGGTAAACCTCCAGCGCGAGCACTCTATCGGTGATGCAAGCCGGGAGCAGGAAAGGCCTGCCAATAAAGCCCCTCATTCGAAGGATCGTGAAATCCTTACCCAGGAACCAGTCACAAGCGGGGGTGTAGCCTTGCAGAAATCTAGTCTGCTCAGAGTTAAGCCGGACGATATCACCCTCTCCGATCAAATCATTCAGAACCGGGGCTATGAAATAGTCCGTAAAGGCATAGTAGTCATATGTTGTGGAAAAGTAGGGTGTCCATGTAGATACCGGCTTTCTTTTGTTTTGCTCATCAAAAATTGATAGTGGGATAAATCAGGCGAAGAAATTCGGATTTTGATGCAGGAACATGTGGACCAGGTAGGAAAGAAATCTAAATTTCTTCTCTACCTGATAATTCTCTATTTGCTGTATCATTTCTTCGACCATGAACTCGGCAAAATCATACCAGAAAAGTTCATGCTGCCTGCGAAACTGTATTGCAGGGCCCAGCTGAAAAGCCTCGATCTTCTCATCAGAATCACGGCCGCAAACAAATGCCAGCATGGATATGGGGTCTTGGAGGTCATCGCGGAATGAACCGCGCAACAATGGGATGTTCGGTGCCTTAGCGGACGCAACACCCTTCCTCTTGGTCTCCTCTAATAAGAAATCAGAGCTAGTTTTCATCCTTTTCCATATCTTTTCCCCTTTGTTTGGGCGGAACTGTTTGATTTTCTCCTTTCTTGTCCTGGGGTCAGGAATGCATAACATATGCCAGATGGCTTCCGGGCCGATATGAACCCTTAAATTGTGACCCTTAATGCAGTGGGTCTTTGGATTATAGCGTTGAACAGCTGCGTTGACCACCTCCGGGCAATAGTGCACGAATGGGACCATGTATTGTGGAAGACCGCTATACCAGACTCTACTTGCCATTGCCTGGTCCTCCACAGGCGCTGATAACCTTGCGCAAGCCGCCTCTCTAAGAGATTTAGGGTTCTTAGCAAGCTTTGGGTCGTAGATATTAGCCCACTTTTCTCTGACCTTTTTCGGGTTATTCCACTCTTTGGGCTTCTCCAGCTCCTCTGTGTTGGGTCTTCTCACCTTCTGGGGTATACCAGGAGTGGCATACACTACATCATCGTATACGTAAACCTCGGCCGAAGAACGAATAGCCGAATACAGTTCCTGGCTAATCCCTTCCTCTGCTGGCTGAGCTGAAGATTCCGCCATTTTTCTTCGCGGCAGAACTTGAAGGTTCTCTGGCCTTTGAATACGCTTGTACTGAAAATATAGACATAAAACACTTTGCGCACTCTTTAGCTTTTGGAAAAAGACTTAGGAACAATAAGCGTTTTCATGCAAAATAGCAACTTTCCTCAAGGTGGTAGGCGAGCATGAGCCCTTTGCATTTAATTCGGCATGTACCGTTAACTCCACAACTCGTGCAAGATGAGTTGATTGCTTTTTCGAGGTGGCTGGATTTCATCATTACTTTTAAAAGATCGTGTGATACACCCTGATTTCCTTGGAAATTGAGCTTGCAACTGGCCTCCTCACGTTGTGTTAGCATGTACCAGTAATTAATATCCCTGGCCGGAATGAATACACCAAGCAAACGATCATCGCCTGAAAGAGATACGAATATCACCTCAGGCTCTGGGATGTGCTTGAGATTTGACACCATAGCATACGACCATACGTCCCTTCATCAACAAGTGCCACCCTTTTAAAGCTCAATTAATTAACTTGATTTAATTAAGCATGCTTTGAGCCGTGCTACCATGCGTGTGCCAGCCCAAAACGTGAACAAACGCAGACTCGGCCCTCGAGATTGCGGCCAATATACATCACATTGCTTACGGCGGATTGGCATATGTCTTGTCAATTTTCTATAAATAGGCCAGTAGATAGCAAACATACACACTTTGCGTCAAGAAGTGATAGGCAAGTAGAATACTGCTAAGCGAGTCTTTTCATAGGTTAGGTGGTAAGCAGCTTTCGGCATACTTAACAGATTTAGGAATAGTTCTAGGAGAGATGGATACTCCCATTCGCCTGACCTCCTTCAAATCACAAACAACATTTGTAGGTGAGATCTCCACCAGGAGGCTTAAGAGAATGACGAAGAACAAGCACTCACTGGTTCTAGTAGCCATCAAGTGGGTTCTCGGCAAGGACTGTGTGGAGTATGAAGATAAGCATCGGGTGAACACTGACGTGTGCTCACACTTTGTGGCATCTATGCTGGAAATTTGTGTCCCTCGGCCGCTTGTATTGAAGCTAGTCAAATAAATCTTCCCGAAGAAGTACCTGAACGGGCTTGGCGAGGTTGTCACACATGCTGCATATGGAATCGGCCTGCCATCAGCCAGTGACCTACGTCGCTATATTGAAGAAGAAGCTGTCGTGGCTTGGCTACCATTCCTTAGCGGATTCCGCCTGTAGACCTGTGGTCAGCATCAGCAAAGGGTTACCCAGGCTCTTCACTTCCTGTTCAGGAGCTACAACGTGATACCATTCTACGACGTAGAATGGTATACTGACTTCAGGGACATGGTGTACCCACCACCGACGACAGTCGCGCTTCATGATGCTGCCAGTGCCACCGAGGAACCTATTGATGAGGAAGAAGCAGACGCTGTCTTGAATGCGTCGGTTGCTACTAGCCACTCCTGCGGATAGATGGTCCCCTTGCCTTGGTGTTTGTTGATGTAACCCCCTTGCTCCGTATCAGCCTGATAAAAGGCCAACGTATATATATACTCTAATACTTTGTATATTTGAAAATCGGCATTCATGCCATTTTGTAACTCAGAAACATGTATATAAATATATACGTCTCTTTTTGTTGTGAAATTTATGCTCCTGTTTGCTTCTGCGTGCAATTTTTTCTGGGTTTTCCAATCTTATATGTTTTGTCTCTGTTTACGAGCATACTTTTGTGTTTTAAGAACTCCGGTGCTTTACCCATTAACGATGATAAGCGAATACATAGCAAGTCAATTGGTTTAGCAAAAGGGATAGGCCAAAAACAGGAAAGGAAAAAAAGAAAAAGCGTTATTTACAACTGTACAGGGTAGGGCTTGACGCTTAATGGAACAATTTAAGGTGAATCCCATTAACCGGGATTCCTAGAGGCTTCTGTTCCATATTTTCCAGCTCGAAGGCATTGTGTTGCATGTACCGAATGATTTTGAAGGGTCCTTTCCATAGGCTATTGAATTTACGCTAAATCCTGATCAATTGATTCTCCCTTTTTTCTCGTACTTCTAATAGTTCGGCAAGCCGAACTTCCATGGCATCATTTTGTTCTATCTCAAGATATTTCAACAACTGTATTGTCGGAATCTCCATAGAGATAGGTAGCAGCGCTTCTTTCCCATATACTAGCTCATAGGGCGAAGTCTTGAGGACTTGTTTAGGAGTTATACGGTTGGCCCAGAGTGCTTTTCGAAGATTTTTGTGCCATTCCCTCTGGTGTTCCGAGCCCACTTTTTTGAGGAGTCGGACTAAACTTTTGTTTGTTGACTCGGCTAGGCCATTTCCCTATGGATAATAGTTTGAAGATGTTTTAAGGAATATGCTATTTTTCAATGCAAAGTGACATACCTTTGTGCCTACAAATGCTCTAGCATTGTCCGAAATGATCGTCTTCGGAGGGCCGAACCTCGTCACCAGAGCCTCGAGGAAGTCCACAATCTCTACCTCCGTTGCCTCTTTGAGGGGAACAGCTTCAGCCCACCTTGTGAAGTAGTCTGTAGCCGTTAAAATCCATTTATGTCCGGAACTGGAAACCGGGTTGATCATTCCGATAAAGTCCAAGCCCCATTGAGCAAATGGTTCATCCGCCATGATAGGTTTGAGGGGCATCGCTGAATTCTTCCTTCTGTCGGAGAATAACTGACATTTTTTGCAAGTCTTTACCAGATAGTAGGAATCATTGAAAAGTCTTGACTGATATCAAGCTATTAGGACCTTGTTGGGTACATGGTTTTAAGCGGAGAAATAATATCCGCAACCATTACGCTATTTGGTAAATCGTCAGGATCTTACACTCCACGAGTAACGCGTCGTAGGAGCGCGATAAAATTCCTTTTTAGAAGAGGACTCCTTCTATCGGTATTATATCCGCGTGGGCGGTAATGCCTTCTTTTGCGGGATGAGAGGCACGGCGGGTGCCTCCATTCACGCATGAAGTTCATTCTATCTTTCAGCCAATCATCCTCCGATCCCGATCCATTTATCAGGACAAGTCCTGGCTGTTCCTCTTTAGCAGGCATCTCCTCATCCTGTGTCATATACTCACACAGACCTCTGCCTTTAATAGTCCTGGTGGGCCTGACCTCAATGTCATATTCCAGGATCTTGGTGATCCAATTACCCCTTTTTTCTGTGATTTCTCCCTCCATGATGTATTCCCGCACACTAGAATGTGCGACATATACCAGGACTTTGCTACAGGAAATTAGATGGCGGAACTTTTTAAGCCCCTTTACTATTGCGAAAGCCTGTCTTTCAACGAAGTTATAATTCACTTCATATTCCTTTAAGGTTCGGGAATAGAACGCAACTGGATGCTCTCCCTTTCCTTCTCTATCCTTTTGAGTCAGAACAGTAGCGATACTGACTTGCTACTGAAAGCATACATTATAAAATCTTTATGTTGATCTGGATTGATTAACACTGGGGCTGATGAGATTGCTTCCTTGACCTTCTCAAATGCCTCCCTCGCCTCCGTTGTCCACTTGAAAATTTGATCCTTTTTCAGCATTAGGGTGATCGGCCTAATTATTCCCGCAAAATCGGAAATAAATTTACTGACGAAATTTACTTTGCCCAGAAAAGACTGGACACCTTTCTTATTCACCGGGAGAGGAAGCTCCTTTATAGCCTTTACTCGTTCTGGGTCAATTGAAATACCTTCCTTCGACACAACATGTCCTAACAGCTTACCCTGAGGTACTCCGAACACACATTTCCTCGGATTTAAGGAAATCCCGAACTCTTGGCACTTTTGAAACACCAACTCCAAATGATCGAAATGATCATCTTTAGATTTGGAGAACACAGTAAGATCATCCAAATAGATTAGGATAATCTTATTGATCAGTTCACTAAATGTGACGTCCATAGCTCTCTAGAAAGTTTCCCCTGCATTAGATAAACCAAAAGGCATTTTAGCGTATGCAAACGTCCCCCACTTGGTGGTGAATGTAGTCTTGTGCTGATCTTCCTCTTTTACTCGAATCTGGTTATAGCCAGAGAAGCCATCCAGTAGAGAGAACATTTCCGATCCCGCGACAGTTTGGAGGATTGACTCCATGGAAGGCAATGGATAGTGGTCCTTCAGAGATGCTTTATTTAGGTCTCGAAATCTACGCATAAGTAGATATCACCATTCTTCTTTCGGACTGGTACCAGATTTGATACCCAAGTACTATGTTTAATTGGGAAGACAATACGTGACTCAATGAGCTTGGTTAGCTCTTGTGCCATCAAGGCTTCAACTTTAGGGTTGACCGGCCGCTGTTTCTGTCGGATTGGCTTCGCACCTTCTGTTAGCTCAATAGTATGTTGAATGATACCAGGATCATAACCTTCCAGATCATCGTAGGACCAGGCCACTACTCCATATTTCTCACAGAAATTGATAAGCCTTTCTCTATCTTGCTGTGAGACATCTTTTCCGACCCGAAGGTTCCTGTCATCGGAAACCCGAAGATTCTCATAATCACCTTTTTCCGCCACGAACTTCCGCTTATCATTTCGGGCGTCACTACAATCGAAATTTTTTTCGAGAGTAACCAATCCTTTCGGAAGCTTATTTGACTTCAGCTGCATAATTTGTCCCTCGTAGGCCTCAGCGATCTTTGGTTGGAGTTGATTGGCAAATTCCCCTGAGTGTTGAATAAACGAGGCGATGTGTTCATCGCTCTCAAAGACTTGCCAACTTTGGTCATTATCGGGTATTGCTGGTCTAACAAGCACTCGTACTGAATATTTGTTCCGAAGCAAGTCGGAGACAGGATCAAACTGAGCACCGGTTACCGCCATGCGATCTGCATCGCCATTATGCGCTCGGGGAATGGTCAGGATGTTGAAAGCTTCAAAACTTTCTATAAGGTCCCAGATTCGATGCCGATAGGATCTCATGCGGATATTCTTTGCTGATGAGACTCCTTGGACCTGATTAACTACCAGTTCTAAATCTCCGAATACAATCAATTGCTTGATACCCATTCGTTCCACTAGGCTTAGGCCTTGGACTAGACCCTCATATTCAGCCTCATTATTTGAACAAGCAAATTGGAATCGGAAGGCCCTCAGCAACTTTTCATTCTGTGGGGATATTAGACATATCCCTGCTCCAGCTCCAACTTTGCTCCTTGCTCCGTCAAAATACAATGTCCACAGCTCACTTGCTTGGTCATCGTCGGGTTCTTTGACGACCTTCGGAAGAACTTGGTCTTCGTCATAGATCACATATGTGCCTAACCCGGTAGCATGATAATTTCTGAAGGGATCATTATTTATATGTTCACTCAACAGAGCATCTTCGCTATCATTTCGGTCTCCGTTGACCTTCTCCTCCTCTAGTAGTTTGACATTGTACATGTCTTGCTTGGTGATGGAGGTATGTGCGGCTTCAAAGTTAATCAGGGCCTCATTCGCCACATGTTCGGAATGCAGAGCCTCCGATTCTATCTTCATCTTTGCGCCATGTTTGGTCCTAAGTATTAGATGTGACCAATCTAAAGACAAATAGCCGCCCACTTTTGAAGTAAACTCTCGAGAAAGGCAAAGACCAAACATTGGCGGAACGTCTATGATCACTGTATTTTGCGGGACCGTGATACTCGGGCAGGCAAATAGAGTCAGCGGAAGTGCTTTGATGACACCCACAGTATCAACCTTATTTCCATCTAGCTACATCACCCCTTTCTTCATAGGTTCGTAGCTGAGTCCCAAGGCCTCGGCTATTAGTTTTGGCATAACCGTGGTACTAGCACCAGAATCAATCATAGCGTTGTGTAATAGTTTCTCCCCTATAATGAGAGTCAAGAAGAAGGGTTGAGGTTTTGGCCTACCTCCGCCTTCCGCATGGGATTCCATTGCTTTGTTTGCGATAACCTTAGTTGGTGGCATTTGATAAACCACCTCGGTACTGGCCAAAGGCTCGGTTAGTGCTGGGTCCATCTGTTGCTGAAGCGCTTTTTGGAGTATGGTTTTCTGCTCCGGGATAGCTAGAATGTCCCATAAAGACATATTAGCAGGTGATTTCTTCAACTGCTCTACCACATTAAGAGGCGATGAGCTAGGAGATTTCTACTCCTTGGCTTTTTTTATAATAATTTCCTTCCGCAGTTGAGAAGATAAGGATTCGGTCGGACCGCCAAGAATTTGATCCGAAACATCTTTGCATTGCGGACTGTCCGAAAGTGAAACAATGGTCTCACCGGTGAATCTTCTCTTGGAGCGCGTATTATAGTCTAACTTTACCCGCGGCGTTTCGGCTATGGCCGTATCATTTGCGAACACCATTTCCTCGTCTTCCATCCATGAGAAGAGCACATGATCATGAACAATGTCAGACTCTTGCTCTAGGGACATTCCTTGTATTTGCGCAGTAAGGACCGCATTCTCCATTGCCGAGGCATATTTGTATTCTTCGTTCTCAGTCGCAATACCTTGACTATGTTCCTCTGCTATCCTTTGTTGTAAGTTGCCACGCGGACAATTTCGGGGCATATGCGCATCGTTGCAAGGGAAGCACCATGGATTGATGTCATCAATCAAATTGTTTTGTCCCGCAGTTAATTCTCTGCTAGAGCTCGGCGACGCACCTGCCAGCAGTGTAGCCACCAGAACTATTTGGTTCATAGCCGCCGCTGGTGAGTTAGTGCGATGCGCATTCTGATATTGATTCTGCTGATAGGTAGGCTGCCCACCTTGATAGTTCTGATACGCAGGCCGTGGAGGCATTGCTTGGTTCCGCTTGAGGGTTGTTATATCATTCGCCATAGTCCGTAACATCTCCTTGAGGTCGCCCATCTCATTCTTGGGAGAACTCGATGTAGAGGCCAAGTTTTCAGGAGTGGCCGTATATGAGTACGCTGACTGGGGAGTTGCTGGCGCACTGGTCGACGCCACCTCTTGTGCTACGTTCGATATCTCAGGAAATATCGGCATAACAGGTCGAGGAGGCAATTTCCTGCAGTCTATCAAGTGATTTTCTACTTTGATAGCGGTGGCATATGCATCTGGTAAAGTGGCTCCTCCCAGAGACTTGATCATCATAGAAATGTCAGGATTGATGGACTTCAGATAGAACATGAACGCCAATTCTGGGGTCGGGCGGATGGTCACAGGAATCCTCCGCCAACTTGAGTGAAATCGGGCATTGAAGTCCGTCAGAGCCTCCTGGGGTGCTCGTTTGATGACGGATAACTGATAATATAGCGAAGAACGATCTCCGTCATTTGAAAATCTTTCATAGAATGGATCTCCGAGGTCATCCCAAGTGCGAATGGTATTAGGAGTCAGTGTTCGGTACCACTCCAGAGCTTTGCCTTTGAAGGACGTAGCAAGGAGCCTCAGGGCTACATTCTGCGCTGTGATACCATGTACCAGGCATACATCCGCTACATCCTAAAAATGCTCTGCTGGCATTTTTGTGTTATCTCCGATGAATTTGGGAAGAGCTTTCAAGGCCGAAATCGGAATGGCGCCCCAAACAGCAGGTGCTATCGGAGCTACCAGGGGGCTTCCAGCATCCCATGCTACATAATTTCTGTTCGCGGCTGGCAACATGGTGAGAGGAAAGGGTGGTGGGAATGGAACGGTTACTAACTCATTTGCGGCCTGGACTGTCCCGAATGGAGGCACTAGTAAACCTGGGTTATTTGTAGTTTGGGATCTAGTTATAGGCCGATGGCTCATACACCCTTTTAGAAGACGATTTTATTAGTTTGGGTCCCACCGGGCGTGCCAGAAAAAAGGATAAATTGTTGACACCAAAAATTGACGAGATAACAGTGCCTTTATGGGAAACTCAGTTCAAGGGAGACCCCTTTGCGCCAAACTGAGTGACCTCCAGATTTTAAAGAAGCCGGCTTCTTCTAGATAATGTTTTTTTGGAAAGGGAAAAGGAAGCAGATATAATGAAACAAATATTAATCTAAGGCGATGCGCCAAAGCTCTCTGATAGGCACGATAAATCATAGACTCAAGGGCCTGAATGTTATTGATATGTCCCAAAACACCGGAAGCTTAAAGCAATAGCATGAACAATTCATTTAATTGACATAAAACAGTATCGCATACATTCTTACTGCTAAGAAGAGTCATTAAGACATGATTTAGACCAGCAAGTTTGCATTCAATATATAGAAGTCTCCTCGAATGAAATGCTTAAGACAATAAAAAGCACAGTTCATAGTTTAATCAATACATGAAAAGCAGAAAGGCCGAACAATAGGCACAAATCAAAGTTTTCTGCGAATAAACATGCAAAAGAGGCCTAGCGTCTCTTGTTAAAACCAGTATTCTTCCAAAAATCTTGGACCATTTTCCCTCAACAGAGAGTATATATAGCCGGAGAGCAAAATCCCACCGAGAGAGTAACAAAAAGATTCCACAATCTCCCGTAATGATGCCCTGAATAAGAATATTCAATGCCGTTATGAGAGCAGCTAGTCAGAGCACAACATCCAATTGGTCAGTTACAGGCGTGCCCTTTGTAATGATGGCAGTGGTCCCAACCAGGCTTCGAAGCGACGAGTGCCGCCCACCGCCTTAGAGAACCATGGCGAGCAGCAGTCAATGACACTATCCCGCTGGCCATCTCACAGCTTGCTTTGATAATCAATGTAAGGCACGTGGCAACAAACCGCGGCCCGAATGAAAACTCCTCCTCCATCGACCGGGAGCTTGCGGAGAAGTGACACGTGTTCAGGGGACTGAGGCTACTTTGAAAAACGGGGAAAGGCCGCATGAACCGGGTGGCGAAAGACGCGTGGCCGCGTTTCGCAACCTGTGGTGCTCTCGTCCCTGCTGTTGTTTTAAAAGCTGCGAACCGCTGACACGTGAGCGAAGGTAGGTCCCGCCAGGAAATAAAGAAGGCCAATAGAAATCTTTCGCAGCCCGCCGCAACATACTCTACTCTTGCTAGGGAAAGATTGCGATATACCGCCACGTACAAAGATGTGGGCCCCGTTTCGCAACCCGTAGGAAACATAAAGTAACAGAAAATGAAAAACCCTGCAGGCGAGACACGTGGGCGCCCAGCGCAGCATCTCAAGAGCCGAAAGGGAAGCCGCTTGCCAAAGTTGCGAAGTGAGGAATGACACAAAGGGAAAGATCAAAACCGCCGGGAAGCCGAAGAAACGCGGAGACGCGCAGGCCAGCGCATGAATATGTGCAAAAAGGGGACCCGAAGGGAGCTGCTTGAAACATTATTTCAACAAATACATTTGAGGCCTTGGTTGTGTAACTTGTGGACCATAGTCACATTTGACACTTGTTACAAAGTTTGGGAGTTAAAACGTTAAGTAGATTTGATTTGTGATGGACACATTTGGACGGTAGTAACAATAACTTGCAATCTATCAAGACTTGATTACCTTATAACCTGTGAAATTCTAGTGATGAAATAATAGATTAATCATAATGTCACCTTGGGATCACATCACCATGAAATAACTTCATCCAACATCCTTATGAGTGCAGGTACCACCAAATAGGTATTTGTCAGATTTTTCTTCCTCAAGCGAGGGAAATTTAGGAAGAGAAGAGGAAAGTGAGACATGTAGTATGTCTAAAAGAGGGAGATCAACTAAAGGTCAAAAGATTAGAAGAAAATTCTGTAACCACATAAAAAATTTTCTTGCTAAAGGGGGGGTCATGCTCTTATGATGATGAGAGCATAGGTGACGTCGAGGTGCCCTTGAGGTACAAAAATCTACAGAAACAATGGGTACCCAAGGAACTTCCTCCAATAAACATTGATTTTTGTGTCAACAAGAGGATATATCGCATAGCACCATCGTCATTACATGGTTTTGGCCTATTTTGCATGGACGACATAAAGGTCTGTTATGAAAAATTTACTAAATTGATGGAGTATGTCAGACCCTGTTACAGTTACAAAGATTGGATGCAACTGGTTCAATATACATGAAGTATGCGTAGGTATGCATTGTCAACAAATTATATACACCTAAAAGATAAGGATCAAAATAAAGGAGTGGCTATGTAGATTGATGGAAGGCCAAAAGCATCAGGGAATATTGTAGGGTTTATAAATAGTACATGACCTGGGTCAACAAATAAGCAACCCAATTGCATATTCAAGGCGCATGAGGGAAACCGTGTATTCGTATGTGCGATAAAATCAATAACTGCAGGGGAGGAGTTGCTAATCGATTACAATTTGAATCGCTTAGTTACAAACATAGTTACTATGGGGGTGGTACGTACTATGTACCATTTTACCCAACCTCCAATTAATGACTCTAATATACCATTTTATTCTTATGTTTTTTTTCGTAAGTCTATTGGTTTCATTTCGATGATGTTTTTTTATATTTAATTTTTGTCACAGCAGGACATTGATCGTACAGAGAAGGCTTTGGCACAGAGCATAGATCGCGATGTATCTTCACGTGCTTCTACCTGACAGGTTTACCTCATTGTAATTGTACAAATTAGATACGAGAAAAATGTTTTATTATTATGTTTTTTTCATAAGTTTATTGGGTTAATTTCGATAATGTTTTTAATATTCTTGTTGCAGTCGACTGATTGGGGAAATGCACCAGTAGTAGACGAGAGCATCCATAGTGAGGTGAAGTCAATATTTTGTGATGATGACATCGCTTATTCAACAAACCCTCTCGATATGATAAGGAAGGTCCAAAAAAAATGCAATGAAGAAATCGTTAATTTGATATTCATAGTGCCTCAAACAGATGAGATAAGAGAGGGTTAAAATATTGACTGAGAGATCACAAAACTTGAAAATAAGTTGTCATGAGGTCTTTAATTATAACATAAGTTCATTCATGGTTTTATATTTTGTACTCTTTTATGTCATGAACTAAAATATGTGTTGTTTTTACAAGGTTATTTGCCTCCTCATGATGCTCCTAGCCATGATCAGGGTACTGCAAATGCTGCCCGAGGAGTAGGGGTTGGTACAAGTTTCCATTATGATCTTCTTGTGCATACATCACATCATTTGACCCCATGATTCGTGCCTATATTTTCGTCTGAAATGTCAGCAACACATACCATGCAGGAATCCGTTAATGCACCCTTTGGCAGCGAACACATACCAGAACATGCGTCAGGACATGCACCTGGGGATGCAAAGGCCACTAGTACTGGTGATGTTTTAGTAGCATTTCCTAGATCTTCCCGTATTACTAGTATGTGAACATTGTTGGTTACACTTGTGGTGACCGAGGATTTTGTTCCCATAAAGATAGAGAAGGTCCCAGGTACTTTAAAATGTTTTAATTATTATTATATTTAATCTAATTGAAATTTACTTATTGATCACTCTTTTTAGACTATTGATCCCATTATCATTTCCCAGGAAATGATATTTTTATAAACATCTAACTGATATTACATTGGAGCTCTTCGGGTCCACCATACATACACGGTGGAATGCCCAAAATCAAGATTTAAAAGATGAGCTCATTAACCGTTTAGTGGTGTTGTTCGATGATAAAATATTCAACTGAACCAAGGTCCTTAAGAAAGTTGGTACCTATCTAAAGTATGTGAGGGACCAATATAGGTCACATTTAGAGAAGAACAAAAAGTACAAGCATCCCCCCATGATTTCAGAGAGGGAGTGGAAGGACCTGGTGTTAGATGGAAAGGAGAAGGCTAAAAAGAAAAAAAAGGAAAGACACCACTGGGCCAAGGAAGGTATGTGATACTATCAACAATGTAATTATATACTGATTACTCTTTCTTTTTACATAATCTAATGTATTTCAAACTTTTCATAGGCTTCCCAACACATCGAAGGAAACAAAGGAAGACTAGAAAAAATGGGTAGCAAAAACTTGGCTCTGGTGGTTATATGAAATTAGCTGCACAAATTGTAATTATCAATAAATGAAATATAGTATCCAAATAATAAATTGATTTTTTTTTTAGTTTTATCACACCATATATAGAAGCAAAATTCATGATCTTATGCAAAAATGTAGGGCTCTGAATTCAACAGAGTTCCTACAGAAGATGACCTGAAGATTGCCTTCCAGCAAGGCTATGGAGCCGTGGCTGAACGCCTAAGAGTCTTGAATAGAAAAACAAAACCTTCCACTACATCCGACATGCAGGTAAATAAACTCAATAAAGTTTATTTAAAATTGAATACTTGTGCAATCTATTCAATATTAATTTCCACCATAAAGTAATTACATGCCTATTTGTTTTAAACATTCAAGCAATGATAATATTGCACATGACATTGGAATGCAACCTGGTGAGGGTGGAGCAACCTACAGATGAAGGTCATGGTGTGCATCCCCGGATACTTTAGAGCATGTAGAGCGTGATCAACATGTTGAGCATGATTAGGCTAGAGAAGATCAAGAACATGATGTGGCTCCATCAGGTAAAGAGGACCACTCTAAAGTTCTTTTAAACATATTTAATTGCAATTGGTGTATTAATTAATGTAACCTTTTGTGTTTCAACTTTAGAGCATGTAGAGTGTGATCAACATGTTGAGCATGATCAGGAACATGATGTGGCCCCATCAAGTAAAGAGAACCACTCTCATGTTCTTTTAAACATATTTAATTTCAATTGGTGTATTAATTAATGTAACCTTTCGTGTTTCAAGTGCAGATTAGCATTTAGAGGGTGTTCAACATGTTGAGCATGAGTCTATAACAGAAGTTCAGGAACATGATGTGGACCCATCAGGTAAAGATAACCACTCTAATGCTCTTTTAATTAATGAAATACTTGTAACAATAATATTAAAACATATTAGTTTAACATTTATTTGTTATTGCAGCAGACCCCCCCTTGCAGCGGTGTCCACGTTGTGAATAGACGACTAGGTGTACATTAAGATCACAAGAAGAGGGAAGAAAAAGTAAAGGGGGGACAGATGATTTAGAAAATGATACTCCACTTCAGATTTTTTTATCTTTAAAAAAGAAACAAAAAAAAGTGATTGTAATCATATCATGACAACCTAATTTTTGATAACATGTAAAAATTGAAAGAATGAATATTATATGTTAATGAATGAATGTGAATATGTTAATTAATGAATGTTATATGTTAATGAATGAATGTTATATGTTATTAATGGATGAATGAATGATTAATGTTATATGATTGGGTATGGGGAATTGAGAGTGATGTGAGGGGGGGGAGGGGCCAAATGAGCTTCCACCGCCACGTGGTTGTCCCTGTTAAGTAGAGAATATTAAACTATTTTCGAAACAAACAGAAGCTCAATAAGGAAATGCACTTTTCAATATAAGAAATGGGTTGTTTGAAGCATCAAACCAATATGCAAAGATGAAAAAAAGTGCTAACTTTTCACTATGGTGGTAGAAAATGATTCTTTATACCCTAAATCCATGCTCTGCATCATAATTTGAAGTTGTTTCCATTCTAGTGTTTTGAGTTTAGTTTGTTTGTATGGATTTGTATGAATACCACATTGTGTTGTGTGTGGATTTGGTTTCAAAGCTCTGTTTCTTTTGTTTTTAGTGGTGACATAACTCTAAAATTTGACTTTTGTGCATAGTAGGTTAGTGAAAAAATTGACAGCTCTGAAGGGTTTAGAGGCTCGATTGAGATAGATACACAGATATTTGGATCTTGTTGTTGATGGGAGGCTTTGACTTAACCATGAAATTTTGTAGCATCTACGTATGCAAAGTTTTCTACTTATATTCATTCTTGATCATAAATGTTGTAAATGATATTAATGCTTCAAACATAAGATCGTTTCATTGTTATAATGATCAAAATGTTATACTTTGCTATACATTCAAGTATTCTCTGTCCCACCTCCTTTTAAGAATTTTCTTTTTCATTAAAGATTCACATTTCTGTCTCATTTACACAAATTTATCTGAAGTGCTAGGAGTGAATAAAGATATGTAAAAGATGATGGATTATGTCTAAACAACAAATTTCCATCTTATAGCTAATTAAATCCTTAATATTTGAATAGTTTAGAGCTCGAATAATGCTTGTATATGCATGTGTAGCAATAAGGGAGCCTATGTGAAGATTGGAATTTAAAACATCACTTTGGTATTTTTCCTTAGGCAATGAAATGATATTTTGAGTAATACAAACCTACACACACATTGATATTTTTTGACATTGCATTGAAGAATTTTTTTTATTATACCTACCCTCGGCTAGACATGTAGGTATTGGTTTTTGGGTTTATTCTGTAAGTAGTTAATTTCACAGAGGAAGAATAAAATCTTCTTAGTGTCTTGTGTCAGGTGTGAAAGCATTGAATCACTTGGTGAAGGCACCATTTTGTATTTATCCAAAATTGATTTTCTTTTTTATGTTTCTTGCATGTGTTTTTTTTAGGCTCTAGAGATGTAGCTCGACTCTTTCCTTTGCACTTTTCATCTATTTTGATGATTACGGTAGATTGTCCTCATAATTTTTCATGTAGATCTGTTTGTAATCTTTTTTTCCAATCAATTTGCAAACCACTCACATATTAAGGACCATTTCACTAAATTATAGTCATCCATTACTTCATATGTTGCAGGTTGTGTCTGTGTGCCAATAAATCCTGATGATTGCCAGAACTTTAATCCTACAAGTGTACCCAATCTTTCTCAAGTAAAAGTCTTACCTTATTTTATAGTACTTTAAATGGTTAATTGAAGGTGATTCTTTAGATCTGAGATAGTTGAACCCTGGATTAAAATATAGTATTAGATGGGAAGTATAATGATAAAACTGAGATCTATTGAACACAAATTATGAACATAATTTACTAGACTATGAATAGTGTTACAATTATAATTATTTCTCCTTTACCTACCTCTGAATTAATGAGAAAGATAGATCCCTATAAATCTAGCCATGAAAGTGTTGAAATCTGCAGTATTTACAGGACTCCAAAAACTATCAAACATATTCTTTTTGAATGTTTTTATGCTCAAGAAATTTGGTACTTATTCTGCCATAAGCTGAAGGTCTGGAATAGTAATGGTAAAATTAATTGGCATGATATTCTGTTTTGTAATTTAAAGCTCAAGTTTGATTGTAAGCTATTTTGGTATTTCTTATCCAATGAGATCATGTGGCATTTGTGGAAAGCAAGAAATGATGATAAATTTAAGGGTATCAAGAGGGTACTTACTGAGTCTTGCAAGAGACTCACTTTCTACTCTGTTGCTCTGCAGGTTTCAACTCTTATGGAGATCTCAATGGGGAATTTCTTGAAGTCAATAATTGAAGGTGCTGCTAACAATACCAGAGACGATCTGAGAAGCGGACCCACTTGTAGGTTGAGCTTGGAAGAGACCGTGCTACTCTAGTAGACATTTGATGAGCTCCAGAGAGCAATTGATGAAGCTGCAAGCCCAGAAAGACAACGTGACCCCTAGCAGTTGGACCCCCAAGGAGAAACAATGGCAAACCTTGATATTGAAGAAGTCAACAATGAGGAGAATGTAATCAACACTATGTATTATTTACGCTGATTTGAATAGCAGCAACTTGTGGTGCTGTTAACAACAATTTGTATTATCTATGCTGGTTTTGAAAACAATTGGTGCTTTTTGGTTTCTTTCTTGCTATGTAAAGTACTGATACAATATATTTCCTGTTATGGAAATTCTTTGATGTTGTATTGATCCTAATGCCAGATAGACATTTTCATGATATGTAATGGACCTTAAACTATTTTCAATACCAAAAAAAAAAAGATAGTAGTTTTTGGAAGTTCATTACATGTCTCATGTATGTGTTAGTATTTTAATTTTATTTAAGTTGTTCAAGAGCTTGATTAGGTCAAGAATATGTTCTACAAGCTCTGTTCTCTTGACACTGCTGAACATTTTCCCTACACATTTTCTCATCAATCTAGACATTTCTTAACTCCTTTCCTTGTTAGCCCTTGGTTGTTCTCAATTGCAATGCTTTTTCTATGCATCTTGCAGTCTGTATGTATGATCAATCATCTCTTATGAAGCATGGATAACCTTTCATGGAATTGTTATTGTAATTAGACAATTTCCATTGTGAGAATAATCATTTAATTTGTATGGAAGTAAGTCTTTTTCATATTATTTGATCTGGTATTGTAAACTTATCTTTGCAAGATTCTCTCAGGGGGAACAACATAACTGTGATGATAGGTAGAGTTGTACAACACCATAAAGCATTTGGTATTATCAATATATTGCTTATATAATGCTCTATGCAAGTAAAATGGAATGTGCAATGACAATTGGTCTTGAATTCAAATCTGAATATAAGTACATTATACACAAGAAGATGGTATCTATTCTATGATTTAAAGAACCCCAAAATAAGAAAATTAATAGGTTCCATTTGTTTACTTGCTATTAGACACTTGTTTAATCGGTGAGACCCTCAGAATGTCTTGCTAATAACCAACAGTGCTCAAAACTCCTGAAGAGGCCAGATTGGTGTGACATTAGATCTGTCTTGCCAATGGAAGTCATCGGCAAGACATGAAATATCAAAGTGAGTTTTCTATCCTGTGTCGATGATTGATCTCTCACTGATGGCACATTTCAAAAAATATATATATTTTTTAAAATTGCATTATTTCGTCAAAATTTTGACAAACAAAACTGACGAATCACCGAAAAGGTCCGACGAAGTTGCTATAGCTACGAAAAAGGCTTCATCGTAACTCCTTGTCCATTTCATCACAATTTCGACGAAGTCCACTGATGAATCACTGAAAAGGGCCGACGAAGTTGCTTAGCTGTGACGAAGGCTTCGTCATAACTCCTTGCCCATTTCGTCGCAACTTCAACAAATGCCACTGCCGAATCAAATAAAAGGTTCGAAAAAGTTTCTTAGCTATGATGAAGGATTCGTCATAAATACTTGCCCATTTCATCAAAATGGTGAAAAACTTCTGTTGTTCTTTTGATGCTTCATAAGATCCATTGCAATTGCATTTTGGTTGTAATTCGTTGGTGGATACACGAAGTTTTCGTCGATATTCCAATGAACATCTGAGTCATTTTATGATGCCGACGACTAACGAATTTGTGCCATTATTTTGACATTTAATTCGTCGTTGGCATTGCGACGAAAAAATAGCGACGAAAATGTTTTCATCATTTCGTCGCTTTTTCGACGAAGATTTTCTGAACGACTAACAAGCATCCGTCGGAAAATGGTGTCAAATTCAGTAGTGTAGGGATGAATGAAATTTCTACGAAGTTCTCCCTGGACTCATGCCGTATCACTAAGATTTAGTGATATGAGGCAAAATTAGCCACTTTGAGTGTTGCTTGCTAACCATTCACTCTCCACACCTTCTTGGGATTCTTCTCTGTCTTGTCAACCTTGTTTTCAGGGACATGAACCATTGTTCACTCTAGTGAATGTATTCTTCTTTTTACTCTGTAATTTTGGTCTTACATAATTTATCTTACAATGTCTAGCTATTTGACAAAATTGTTGTAGTTAAAGCACATTACATTCATATCCAATACAAAAGTAAATGAATTTCTATTCATATATTTTGTACTTCTTTTAGGTGCAACTCTACGCACAAGCCCTATGGCCAAATTGATTACATGAATAACAGTAACCATAGAAAAATAGGGAATACTTGGTCATATTATCTCTTTGTGCAAGATGAGGCGATCTTCTTTTCTTTTGCTTCTTGACATATCTCATCCTTGTAAATCCATTTCCAATAGTTATCCTTATGTTTTTCTTCTTCCTCAGGTGGTCAGAAACTGATTGGTTGTTCTTCTTCTTGTCTACAATAGGTCTCTTTTCTTCTTCACCCTTCTTCTTATCACTAGAATCCTTGTTTGATTTTCCATTCTCAGTGGCATTCTTTATGCAAACATTTTCATCCTTTTTGCAACATCTTTCTTCTACTTTAAATCTATCATATAATTTTGCAGAAGCATTGGTAGAGGGACACTTTCCTTTTTCAAAACCAAGGCTAGAATTTTCTTTTGGTTTTGATGGATTTTGTAAATTAATCAATTCATCAAGTATTTCAGAGACACCTTTCAACTTTAGGCCTTTGTCAATCTGCTCCTTAGCATTTTCTAACTCTCTTCTTAGAGTAATTGCTTCAACCTCTAAGTTCATACACTCATCTAATTTAGACTATAGTTCAATATTAACTACTTCTACCCTCTTTGCTTCTTCAATTTATGCCCTCAAGCTGATCACCATAGAAATAGACTGTTCAAGACTCTTGGTTAGTCTTTCTATGTCTTTTTGTGCATGCATTTTCCGTTCTTTATTTTCCAACCTCAAATTATCAATCTCATCCAAAGCACAGATGAGTTCACCTTATAAATCCACTTCTTCATGATGGTCTTCAACCTTACCATTTTCTTGAACTATGGAGCCTTTTTCCATGAACATGGATTCATTTCCCTTAACCATCAAGGCACAATCATATCCCTCATTTGAGAAATTACTAGCATCAGATTAACCACTTTCTTTTCTTGTGTGTAGATTCTTATGCTTCTTCTTTTTACTAATATTTTCTTTCTCAAAGTTATTATTTTCATCATAAGGGAATTCGGAAGCAAGATGACCAATTCTACCAAAGTTAATAACTTTAAGGGGTAGCTTACCTTTGTATCTCCCAAAGCCTCTTCTCAACCTTCTGATGAAATCAACGTCCTCCTTATTAGTCTCCTCAGATCTAGAAGTAGATGTTTCTACCATCTCCCTTCTAGTTGCAACTTCTCACATGGATGGATCTGTATTCTTCTCATCTTCACTCATCTTCAGACATTTATACTTTCCTCTATATGCCCAAATATTGGCCTGCTCCTCATTATCATCACCTTCATATATCCTCTTTAACTTGTTCCAAACATCATGTACAGTTTGACAATGCATAACTTTGACAAGTACTGAACTTGACAACCCACAAATAATTGCATCCTTTTCCTTAGCATTGTCCTCATATGCCTTCTTTGTATCCTTATTATTTGGAGATGTAGCAAGAGCCATATATCCATTCACTACTAAAATCCACACATCATACCTCAATGAAGACAAATATGTTTCCATTCTAATGCTCCAAAATAAGTAGACCAATCCATCAAAGAGAGATGCTTCATTTATAGATAAGCCTTCTTGACTAGCCATTTTTGTGTTCACTTATCCAAGATCTACCCAAGCTAATTAAGATTCTCCTAGGGAACCTAGGCTCTAATACCAATTATTGGAACACAAAAATCTACTGAGAGGGGGGTGAATCAGTAGATCACTTTAAAATTTAGCCCTTAGAACTTTTAAGAAAATTAATTCCTTTTGAACACAAACTTAGTGTAGATTAAAACTTAATATACAGAAACACATACATGCACAAAAAGAATCACACAACAAAAAATATATGTGGAAAACCAAAGATGGGAAAAACCACGGTGAGAAATACTGCTAGGATCTACTATCCTAATCCAACCTCCCAATCAAAAGTTTAGATTACAATATTTAAGGGAACCAACCCTAAAGAGACACCAATCCCTTGGTTTTAGGAGCATCCACTCCAAGGAAGCACCCACTTCCTAATCTAAGCACCTACCCAAATATTTGATGGCACCTACCAATTAGATTCACAACTCAAGATATTATAATATTTTTGTATACAATTCAATGTTGCAACTTTATTTGCAACTACACAATACTTTGTTGCAATCTCTGCACCTTTTTCTTTGCTATACCTTGAATGTTAACCCTGATAAAGATCTCTAATTTTTTTTGGGTTCTACTAATTCAAAATTAGTGCATTCTCTATCTGCAACTTGGCTCTCTCTCACTCTCACTGCTGCATCATGCACACACCAACACTTAGACTAATTATCTTCTTTTTGCTCAACCCTACCGAACTACGCTTACTATATCGAGCTCTACACCACTGTCCAACACATCTAGAAGCTTTTGTTAGGGTTTTCTCGCTATCTTCTAGAGGAAGCTACCAGTTCATCGAGCCACATGCCATCAAATTCAAATTCTCATTCATTATATTTTACTTAGTATGATGATCTATAAAACCCTAATGCCTGATATGTATTAAATGAATTTATTTGTTTTATCGATTTGATTTTGATCTTTGTTGCCTTGGAAATTTGTGCCACCTCCATGCAAATTAAATATTCAATCAATTGGACGCAGGAGCAAGTAGATTATTTAATTTCATCCTTTGTGTTGGTTACTAGTCGAATCTTGCATTCATACAGACTTAGCCATTTGTGTTCTTCAAATTCAAATATGGACAATCGATCTCTTGTCTTCGTACCATGATCCTCTGGCCATTGTTTAATCTCATCATCTTTGAATAGTGACTGTCGGATATATTATCTTTTAATTAGCATTGTTGATTCGTCTTCCTTTGTATTCATACCCATCATGTCTTCATAATGTATTGCATCTTAGGAAAATATTTCATACTCCATTTGTGTGATGTGAAGAGGTGTAGTGATATCTATTCGATCTCATTCACTCAATCTCTATCATTGACTCCACAACACTTCCTCTCTTCTTATCAAACCTTTTTTTGTAGGAAAAGAAAGATTTATGCAATGCAATAGAGCTTTGCCACCTATCCTGGCTATCATCATATTCTACTAACTCCTATTTTTCATCGCTTATTGCTCAAATGCTTCAGGCGATGAACATATAAATCATGATGTGAAGAACACCTATGATGCAATCATGACACTTCACCTATCTTTGAGTCCACATGTCACAAGCACGCTATACCATAGGGTTGAGCCATGGACCCACTGAGTCTTCAATGAGAAAATGCACAAATACAACCTATAACTATTGATGCCATCTTACATTACCTCTCATTCATCACTGCTTCCCTTGACACTATTTTATTCACAACAATGATGTGAATAAACAAGGCAATTCAATCATTCATTTCCACCTATCTGCTGGGACACTTGTCCACCTTATCGATCCATTGCACATATAGAATAGGAGACACACCATTTCCTTTTCATCCCACATTACTATTCTTTCTTTACCATTCAATTTACAACAACAATGTGAATTGAGTGTGCAATGCAATCACTAGCCTCTACCTATCTTCACACACACATGTCACAAGCCCACCATATCGTAAAGCCAAATTGGGACCCATTGAATCTTTAGCAGGATAGCAGGAAACAACCACCTATCCACTATTGATGTCACATTCCATTTCCATCGCTCATTGCGCAAAGCATAACTCCTCTTGGCTTCACAATAGCAATGTGAAACAAGGGTGTGATTTCCTGCCATGTGTCACCAATGATGTCACAATCCACTAGAAAAGTCTACCTTTAACTGGTCCCACTAGATACTTGTCCTTATCCCACTATACCATAGGGCCAAACACGAACCCACCATATCTCAGTAGGTTAGCGGGCTAACACCATCTGTTGTCTTCATCAACATCATGCAATTCACAACACCGATGTGAATTGACATATCAGGTAATCATACATTGCCACATATCTTCACACATCATTGTCTTCTCCCATTGCCATACTGGTCCCACAATACATGTGTCCTCAACGCTATACCACATGGCCATACAAGAACTAGACCACATGCTTTGTGGGCTAGTGGGGACCATTCGATCAATAAGGTTGATCGTTGCCATTTTTCAACTTTCATCACATATCGCCAAAAGCACTTGTCGAGCTGACCTTCAAAACGTGATGCAAAGACATCGCACGATATCTATTGGATCACCATCACTTAATCTCCACCGTTTAACACATATCATGCAAACACACTTCCCAGTGAACATATAAATCATGATGTGAAGGAATAAGGTGATAGTCGTATGATCTTTAACCATGAATGTGAACTATCAACTCTTCATCGTGGGAACACCAGACATCATGGTTAAGGCTTTGGTCATGAGAATGCAAACAATGATGTGAAGGGTTTATGCGATGCACATGCCATTGATAGAGCAAGTAAGCACTAGGATGAGGGGCCAGTCACTGAATGATTTTAAAGACACAATTTATAACGTATGTGACCTACAATAGTCGATTAGTAGTCAACACAAAAATATAAACTCTATTTATTCCCTTATGACTGCAAACCTTAGGGTTTATCTGCAAACACTATTTTTGATCGATAGCACAAATAAATAATTTATGATCCATCATACACCATCTGGACCTATAAATCACATTTTTGAGAAGCTCTCAAAAAACCCATATCAAATTTGCATATTGAATTTACATTTGACTTCTAAAAGTAACTTTTGCAACATTGTGACAACATTTCATGTCAACATTACAAATTTTTGAGCAACTTTGCAACAATTGCAAAACATTCTCTTCTTTTCATCATTCTGCACCAACTCTTCCAAACATTGATCCTTTAATCTCCATGACATCCAAGCACACCACAAATCTTCCCTTTAAAATGACACCTTTTGACATCAATGACAATATTATGCCAATAGGTGCCCCCAAGCTTGAGATCCATTGCAAATTTTGCTCTCCATAGGGGTAGAAGCAACCTCCATATAGGAAAAATTATGTTGTAAGCTATAATGGTCCTTGGACAATGGAATATTCAATCAAATTCTTCTTTGAGATGCCTTGCCAGAGATCCAAGCGCACCATCCAACAGAGACACAAAAAGGGAGATGGGAGTTGTAACTTCAGAAGACAACAACAACGATGACATTTTTTGGACTTAATTTATTAACTTAGACCTATAATGTAATTCCTAATATTGAATTTTAAGTGATTTTTTTATTAAATTGGATAGGAAAAGCTAACATTTGAGTATTAATTAGTTTTAAAAAATGTGCATGAAGAGGAATATAATATTTTAATATTATTTTCTTTTATGAGGAATACAAATATTATATTATACTTTTAGTCATTAAATTTAAGATTTGGAAGAAAAGGAGAGAGATATTGAAATAAGAGAACTTATTTTTATTTCATTATTATTACAATCTAGAGAGAGAAATATATAGGTTTTGAAGCTTAAATATTTTGGAAGTTCTTTTTCAAAAATTTAAAGCATTTTTTCTCATTTCTATTTATTTTTAAATTCGTTATAGGGATTGAGGTAGGATTCCTATTGTGGAATGCTTTAATAAAGATTTAATTTAGTTTAAAAATAAACTTAAGTTATTTGTAAAAAAGAATATAATTTTTATTTGATGTGAAAAAAAAAAAAATTAAAAAAAATTGTAGATTTGTGGAATTAGATGTTTGTGAAGATTTTGGTGAATTGAGATTGTATTGGGTTTAATGAAAAATTGTTAGGCTAATTCTAGATAATTTGTTAAATATAAATTTAGTATTAGAGGATGGAAGACATAGTTTCTTGTGCAAGAAAAAATGTATTAAAATAGTGGAGAAAATAGCATTTTTTTGTGAATAAACTATTGCAATAATTTAATTATGGAAAATTCTAGTTTGAGTGATCTAGCATGATCTTGGAATCCGAATAAATTCTTGATCAAAATATAAACATGAATATCGCTTAGTATTTATTCTCACAAGTTTGTATGAACCTTGTTTTACTTGTTTTATTTTATGAAAGTGTTTCCTTTATATGATCTAATTGAATTAGAAGGTTTGGAGTAGGTGAAGGATTCTAGGTAGTACTTTCTATCAAATATATGATTAGGATTCTAGCATGGGACAACAGTGTAAGTGCACTAGAGTCTAAAAGGTGTGTTGTTATCCAATGAGATGGTCTACTATTCTATGTGCACTAACTTCCAATAGTTGCAATGTAGTGTTAAAAGTGCATTGACATCCAATATTCAATATTTTAAGTATCTATATTAACATATTTTTACTATATGAATGTGTAGACATGTAAAATATACCGATTGATCTCATGTACCTGATCTTGATTTACTAACAACAGTTGATCCTGAATTACTCCTTTACTAACCATTTAATCAAATAATCTGTATTTGATTAAATTCATCACACTTCATCTTTTAATTAAATAAATCAATTTTATTTAATTAGCTTCTAAAGTCCCTCTTTTGATTAAATAATTCATTTTATTTAATCAGGTTCTAAAGTCCTTCCATTAAATTAAATAAATTAATCTTTGTTTGATTTAATCTAACATCATCGCCCTCTTAATTAAATCAAAATCCTTATTTAATTAAGTCTAAATCATATTCCTCTCATTTTTTATTTAAATGAATCCAAAAATCTAAATCAAATTATCACACCAGCTAATCTCCTATTAAATTAATCAAATATCGATTAATTTAATCCTAATCACCTAAATCCTCTAGATTTTGCAACTTGCACCAATAAATCATTTCTTTGATTTAATAAAATCCCTAATTACTTTCTAAATGGCATCAAAAGGGAATATTCCTCCAATTTTGAAAATTCTCCAAATGGATTTGTCCTTCCAACAAGGCATTCATTTCCTCTTACATGTCCTTGTGCATTGAGCCAAGTGGCATTTAATTCATTTTTTTCTCCCTCCAACATGTCATTTCGTAATTTCAAATTCCACCTAATATAATTTATTGTGCACATTCATCAAAATGTGCTCAAGCTTCCTTCATTCACATCCTGACAAGTGGCACTTGGCTATTAGATGTTGAATGATCCCACATTCATCCATTTTTCCTCATTCTTCAACATTCTCATCTATAAATAAGAGGCTTTCCTTTTTATTTTGGATCCACAACTTAGAGAAAAGCTACTATCTTCACATTTAGAGAAAATTCATCCATTTTCATAGCATTTTCCACCATAATAGCTAGGTTATTGCAGATTTTATCAAGGAAGCACATTGTTCATCATTATCAAGTGGATCAATCTTCACCAAGCTTGCAAAGGAGTTGGAAAAGGGCCAATTTCCACATCAAGTTGGCACCAATTCCCCCATGGGATTGAGAGTTTGCATGCTTAAATAGGATTTAATTGTTTTTCTTGTTTTGTTCTTCATTTATTTCCTATTTTTAGCATTGTAGATGAATTTCATGGGGAATCTTAGTTCTAACTTGCATATGGATCTAATATGGTGTTTGTTTGCTATGTTTGTACAGATCTAGGATTGGGGTTCACATAATGGTTTAAAGTTAACATAATTTTCTATACAAATGATTTCTTTGATTATAAATTTGGGGTAAGTTAATCTCAACTATATTTATGTAAATATAACTTGGGTTGGTAATACATTGTCTCCATTGGAGAGCTTAATCTAGTTGGTTCTAAGGTGGTTATATGAGTATGTCATTTATGGGAATTATCCCAGAGCTTCTCGACACTTGATTTATCCCATGTGATATGATGGTTGATATATTAACTTCCATTAGAGGTGGTGGGAGAGATTGGATGTCCCTTTTCTAGATGGATATACCTCCAATTTATAAATAAATGAGAGAGGAATACCAAAAATAGTTTTAAAAAATAATATACCATCAAACTATGGTAAAATGAAAAATCCTCCATGTCCAAAATGAAGAGTCTCTTCTAAGAATTACAAATGTAACTCCCAATGAGTCATTAAAAGAAAAATAATCTTTGTACTAATAATCTAGACAACATCTTAACATGATAGAAAAACAAATTATACATGCCTAACATTACCCCATCTGTATTTTTGGGCTAAATATTTTGATGACCATGCTCTAGCTAATAGTAACCTCAATGGTCACATAAATAATGTTGGATTATGGAATAATCAACTCAATTTTAGGTTTACAAGGAATAAATCCTATGTAGAAATCACAGGTGCTAATTTGTAGAGGTTGATAAAATAAGGGCATAAATTTCCTCACTGTATGCCTTTTTGGATGATAGGTGGCATGTGAATCTAATTCCCTAGAAGGGATATTTTTAGGATATTCATCAAGGTAATTTGGTCCCCATGATAGGCCTCAATTAATTTAGAGAAAGGAAGGCATTTTGCATGTCTATCATCACCAAAAAGAATCCCACAACCGAATCTCATGTGGAGGAAGAAGGGAAGTCTAGTGTCATTTGATTCAAAGGAAAATATGATGAATCAAGACCAAAGAACTCAAAAACTATTAATACACATCAATGTCCTAGATTATTTCATCCTTCCATAATTTCAAAAACTTGAAGAAAAGGTGGTGATTGCTAACATTTTAACCTTACTTCCTCAAAAGACTCTTTTCTTAAATGTGTTGTTAAAAATTAGAAAGGAGTTACAAATGTTTTCTTTATTTTGAAGGACAAATGATTTTTTTGTAACAAATTTCTTGAATATTCTAGAGGGAGATATCATTTTGAGGAAAAAATCATGGTTTATGAATGGTTATTGTCTTTATCTCCAACCATGGAAGCTGAATTTTGACCCTACCTCCACTAGGGTTAATTTTTCTTCGATATGGTTTCATCTTAAAAACCTCCCACTAGAATAAAAATACCTCAAGATTTTGGATCTTATGGGGAACATCCTTGGTTCTTTCCTATCCCATGATTTGACCTCTTTTAAAAACCCTAAAAAATTATTCTATTTTTGTGTCCTCATTGTGTCAAAAGGTTGCCCAAAATATTTTTCCCTTTCTTCAAAAATAAGAAAATGGGTTCAGATCATTTTAGTGGAAGGAATAGATTCAATGTGCATGCACTACCATTATTATGGAAATAATTCCAATATTTACAGATTAGATATATATCTATTGAATTAGAATATTGAGGTCTATGTGGATCTGAAAGATGCTCAACCTCTAAGTCCTCTACTAGTACTTGGATTTGCTATTCATGACTAGATGAACCAAGATTACTCTCCCCCTCTTGGCCAAGAAGTTAGGCAAGATCCTAAGCCTACTATTGATGAAATTACCCATTAGTAAGGTGCTCTAAATACTAGGGAAATATTAGATGTTGACCTAGTTTCTCCTTGACAAAAAGTTCATAGTTAATTTATTTCTCCCTAACCAGTTTGCAATTTGGAACTAAATAATTCTTTCTGCTCTAAATACTAGGGAAATATTAGATGTTGACCTAGTTTCTCCTTGACAAAAAGTTCATAGTTAATTTATTTCTCCCTAACCAGTTTTCAATTTGGAACTAAATAATTCTTTCTCTTTTGAAAAGATAGTTGAAGGAGAAGTGTATCCCTAGCTAGTAGCTAAGTTGGAATTAGAGACTTTGCTCTCTCCTCTAAAGACAACACAAGAATAAGTTTATCCTCATGTGAATGTGCCAAATTGCATAAAGATTCCTTTAGCCTTTCCAATTGACCTCCTTTTCATGAACCTGGATGCAAGTGATGAAAATATAGATAATATTGTTAATGATTTTTTTTCCTAGAAGTAGGAAATGAGCTAGTTGAGGAGCTTGTGGATGAGGTGCATAAGGAAAATATCTCTTTTTATTTCAATAAATATTAGGGTCAGTGTAGAATCATGATGGTCCAAATAAAGTCCTTAAGTGGCAATGAAAATACAAAAAAATAGAATTAAGAAATTTCACATAAGAATTTAAATAGGTTATTAACATAATTTATAAAATATGTAGGAATATAATTTGTAGAAAATTCAATTTAGTTTGTAAGATACTAGGTATTTTTTAGAAAAAAGTAATTTGATTTGTTAAAAATTTAAAATTTCAATGTAGTAGTACATTAAAATTTGGAAAAAAAAAAAGTGTTTTCCTGGCCACCCTAATGATGAGCAATTTTTTTTTTTGAATATTTCAATTTAAGTAGAGGACACATGCCTATATGTGATACATATTTTTTGTAATTTTTTTGCAAGTAAATAATTAGTTATGAATTTTCTAGTAAGAATTTCTAAAAATATTAAAAACCATTTTGTCAGCCACCCTAACTTGGTCAAAAACTTATCAAATTCAATTTTATTTTTTATAAACTATATTTTGTGAAGCATAGTGTGTGACATATCTTTCAGATTTAAAAATGTATAACCATTTAAAATTTATAGATGTTTTTCAATCAACCTATCAATCAGGAATTTACACATAGAGCATGTAGAAAATCAATAATAATTATCTATTAAATTCAAAATAAACACGTCTTATATTGGTAGAATGCTAACAATTCACTGAGTAAAACCCTTTCCATTTCGTCAAATTTGGATTAAAAAAAGTCGTTAGCACGAAGGGTGAAGTTTGAAAAGCCATTATAACCCCTATAAACACAGTGGGGATGCTGAATTTTCAGGTTGGACACCCCCAAGCTAGATCCCAAAGCAATATTGAGGAAAAACGAATATCCATTCTTAACAAATATCCAATAGAAATGGATATCCATTTTTTCTTTTAAGAAACAGATATATGTTTCTTTTAATTAGAAATATTAATATATAAATCACTATAGATTTAAATTTAGCATTTTATAATATTAATATTAATATAAATATTTATATATATTTAAAATATTAATATATAATATAATATACTATAAATTAATATATACTAAGAAATATTAATATTAATATAATATACATTCTATTTAATATAAATATTTAATGTTTTGATTATGGGTAAAAATTGGGTTTTGATGGGGCTCGGAACCCAAAACATAGGAAATCATGCTACATTTAAAATACATCATAAACCACCAGCAGCTCCACAACATCCACTAAAGGGAACTCATGACTACACACGCTGTAACATACAAACAATCAAGGGCCTGAGACCCTTAAACAAACTGGTTTTAACCGGGACCAGAAACCCTTTTAGAGGATCATAGATCCCGCCTACATCTGCCAGGCATCAAAAAATCCGCCTCTCATATAAAACATCCCTAAGCCAAGAAAGATAATCTGCACAATGGTGTAAAAAACCATCAACCCCCTAATAAAAAAAACATTAACCACCTAATTTTTCCTAGGATAAAAAACCCATAGAGATACAAAAACATCGACTGCATCATCCAAGCATCAACAAACCAATTGCCCATGGAAAACACCATAGAGCCAACAAGGAAAACAAGATTAATGGAGTAGGACTCCATCCAACCCCTAATTAGCTCAACCTGCTAGAACATGGAGAGAAGCTTAGAAGACCACCCATCCTACAACAAAACATGTAACTCCAAAGAGCCCAAATTATCCAAGGATAGCTCCAACATCAACAACTCCTTTGAAGAACTCTGTTTATAGGAAACTAACTCCAAGACCACCTCTAAATGAATGAGTTCCCCTCTATTGGAGAGGATGCTACAACCAACACAACCACCACATCTAGAAATCACCAACACCCTCCACCTCCACCTCCATGGAGAGTTTCCCACCTTAATAAGAGCAGTGGAGGAGGACCACCTCCATAGGCCCAAAGGAGAAAGTTAACATAGTAGGTGAGCACCTGGCCTTAGCATCCTTCAGTAAACATTGACTAGAAAGGATGTGGATGAAGAGCCACAAAAAGATACCACAAGTCCACCATATCACTATTCACAAAAGAACACATCTAGGTTTCTACAAAAAAAAAACTCAGCAAAAAACCAAATGCACACCCACATCTGGGTATTAATAAAAATTCAAAACACCAAATCATCCCTAGAGACCTCCAACAACATGAAATATTTTGAACTACTCTGCCTCAACACAAGGGCAACATAAAAAATCTATATCTCCATGAATAACTGGGTCTGGAAGAAAGACTTAGGATACATCCCAGCTGAGAAAACATAAACAATGGATAGAAGATAAATGTCTGTAGAGAACACACAAGCCTCCAAACATGAGAGCTCACAAAAACTAAGAACCCTAAAGCAAAAACTAAAATAGAAGAAAGCCCCAAAAAAGAAGCCCCAACAGAGTAAGGCCTAAATAGAAGAGGGAAACACACAAAAAGAAACATACAAAAGTCCAATCCCTCACCCACAACATCAAAGATAGGAAGAAAGGGAAACAATGCAACCAATAGGAAAACCACATTCAGTCGGTAGCCATCCACACCTCCATCTACCTCCACAACAACCACAAAACCTTTGACCAACATAGGTGCGTCATAATCCATAACACCCACAAAGATGTACCAATGAAAGCAAATACTAGTGAAAATGAGGGCCCCATGCAAAGTATCTTCATAGGACCACACCTGACACAAAAAGAAGAGGGTGATACACCCAAAACATGGGAACCTCAAGCCTCTCCACCAAAATCTTGCCATAGTAAGCACAATGCCACCAAAGAAAAATACTCCCTTGCCAGATGGAAAGAAAACCAAGGAGCCAAAACTCCAATGCTAATACTTCATAAACCAAGAGACCTCCAACCCAGAAAGAAACAAAGGAAAGCAGAAAGAGTCATTCTACTCTAGCCCAACACCAAGATAGGGAGAAAAGGCCTGAATCCAGCTAGTCTCACCCTCAGGAACCAAACCAATCCACCAAGCATTCAGATCTTCATTTTCATCCACTAAATCCTCATTGCTATCCACCGAGGAAGTCAAATTTCCTCGCCTGTTTTCCTTCTCACTCGTTCACTCCATTTATCTCACCTTGGAGATTGTTAATTACATATCAAAGTAGTTGACATGCTTACCCAAGATAAATTTAGTATATAGTTTTTGAAGAAAATATTGTGGGACATCAAGATTGTTATTGGGTGGTTTATCAAAAACCATCCACCAACGATCCCAAAAATTATCTAGGATACCTCAATGTGTGCACCATTCAATCAAATATTTAATCTTGTGCACATCAATGGGTTGTCTAGTTTAGGATTGATAAATAGTTGTGCTAATTGGGCTTTGGTAATGTCAAGTTCACTCACTTCTTCATATGATAAGCCATCGACATATCATTGCCTCATGGCTTCTTGCCACTCTAAAAAGGTAATATGCTGGTTAGTCAGAGTTTCAACATTGGAAATTATTGGTTTTAATGTGGTTGTCATTTTAGAAAAATGAGGGTACCTATTGTATAACTAGCATATGTTTCTCAATTTAGTTAAATTGCCACATATAGCTTCATGGATAGTCGGTGGGTTTTGTAATGGAGGATGTAATTGGGCATGGTTTTGATCTAGAACATGATTGGGATTCTCAGTCATTGGAAAACCTGTTTGATGTTGAAAATTAAAAAAATTAACAATTTTTTGAATACAAACTAAAATGCATATTGAAAAACCTATTTTAGACTAAAATTACTATAAAATAATGCAAAAATAAAGAAATTTGAAAAAATAAAAATAAAAATTAAAGTACCTATGATTGGAAAGGTTTGGAGGGTGAATTTTGAACTCAAATATGAGATAGAACAAATATTTGTTACCTCTTGGTCCCTCTGTCATGCTCAACCAACAAACTATGAAGTGAAAATGAGTTTCAACCCTTTTTTTATAACACATGAAACAAATATCCATTTCAAATGGATAAGATTTATTTAAATGATGTCAGGTTTGTCCCTTAGTTATAAACTCAAGGATGGCACATATAAACTATATATTATAATATATAAGCTATAATTTATAATATATATAATATTCTAATAATTATATAATTATATTATATAATATAATATATTTATATATTATATTATATAATATAATATATTTATATATTATATTATATATATAACATAATGTATGTTGTATAATATATATTAATATTTTTTTATATAATTTCATTAGAAACATATATCTTTTCCAAATGGATATCTATTTTCTTTTATAGTTTTTTTTTAAATGATGTTGAGTCTGTGCCTTAGTTATAAACTAAGGGATGACACCTATGAACTATCTATTATAATATATAAACTATACTATATATATTATTATATTATAATATATATATTATCTTGCACATTATGTATTAATGATATAATATAATATATTTATATATTAAATAATATAATATATATATATATATCATATATAATACAATATATGTTGTATAATATATATTAATATATATAATATATGTAATATAATATAATATTAATAAATTATATATTATATATTAATATATATATATATATATATATATATATATATATATATATATATATATATATATATATATATATATATATATATATATACATTTTTTATGATTTTATTAGAAACGAGTATCCGTTTGTAACAGATATCCATTCCAAATGGATATCCATTCCAAATGGATATCCATTCCAAATGGATATCCATTCCAAATGGATATCCATTTCAAATGGATATCCGTTTCAAATGGATATCTAATACAAACGATATTTATTTGAAATGGATATTTGTTTCACTTTGGTTCTTACCATGGCAACATGTACTTTTTACCTAACCCTAGTAAAAGGGAAGCACAATTTTTTGTTTTTAGGCAAATGAAAAACACATTTTTTGTCATATTGCCACTTTTTTGACTGCCATGATCTTGCATAGACCCAATATACATATTTCATATGATGTATCCAATATGTAGAACTTGTAGGAGGTAAAACCACAATAGTAAACCAAAAAAAGAGGTACAAAAACCACGTGAACCCATGCCCATTTCTTGGAAGACCAAGAGTCATGATAAAATATTAAATAAAATGCACAAGGCTCCAACAAGGGTTCCTAGCCCATATCCTTTTCAACTTCTTCCTTGTAGGATGCTCCTATGACATTTTAGCTTTGAGATGGAAAACCAAAGGACACATATTTCCCTCAATACTTGGGCACCCCACTCAAGACCTTTCAAATTCCCAATGTGAATGCCTAGGAGGGATACTTTATCCATAATGATCTATAACTTCCAACAACATTAAATCCTCTCTTGAAAATATAATTACAATATGTCAATATTTAATGAATTTCTCTCATGTGACTTAGAAAAAATTACAAGAAAAATGGAGACATATAAATGCCATGGGTTTTCAAAGTTAATGTCACCTAACCTAACAAATCCAATTGGGTAAGTGCACAAAGATGAGGGACCAAAAAGTGGTCACTCCATTTTTTGGTCTGGAAATAGAGAAAACACAAACATAGTATAAT
This sequence comes from Sequoia sempervirens, assembly GCA_007258455.2. Taxonomy (NCBI): domain Eukaryota; kingdom Viridiplantae; phylum Streptophyta; class Pinopsida; order Cupressales; family Cupressaceae; genus Sequoia; species Sequoia sempervirens. Next base: position 16,831 of record VDFB02320686.1, on the reverse strand, counting down.
GAAACACATTTGCATTATGAGTTGGTAGTGACCAAGCCTAGGCTTGGTCATTACCAAACCATAAAGTGATCATGTTATAATATGCTCATATTATGGTTTGGATTTCACAAAATTATATGACTGTGTTATAATGTGCTCGTGTTATGTCTTGTATTGAAAAAAAATCTCTTTTCTTTTTCTTTTTTCTTTCTCTTTCTCCTTGTCATTAAGTGAAACTATATACATGAAATAAACATTTAAGTAAGAAGATGTTTGAGAGTAGTTTTGGATCTCTAGGAGTTATAATGCAAATTCTAGTTTTTGGAAGATCTTATAATTTTTTACTTAGTCAAATTTTAGTAATCAGTAGGTCAAATTTTAGTAGTCAACAAGTTGTATCATCTTGCTCTCTCTCCCTCTTTTTATCTCACTTATTGTTTATCCCTTACACTATAAACCTCTTTCTCTCTCACTATCTTTACCCCTTTATCTAACTCTCTCTCCCTTGAGCTCAAGAACTACCTCTCCACCTATCCATCCTTCTCTCTCTCCCTCCCTCTCTCTCTAATGCAGGGGCACCTTGGGGTCTCCATGCCTCATAGAGGCCTTGTTTGGATTTTGTTTGATTTTAAAAGTGTATTATGATGTAATAAGGTCATAAGGACCATCTTCAATGATTTGTAATAGGTTTTTAGGCTTGCATTGAATTTTGATGTAATAACTAGGTCTCCTCATCATGTAAACTTGGTGCATCTAGGAAAATTAAGGAATCAAGATGCCATGATGAAACCAGGTATTTTAGGGGATTCACCTTGATGTTTTGATGTGATTTGTGGTTTTTTTAACATCTCTTCAATAATGAATGTAATCAGGTTTAGAGTAGTGTTAATTGCCTTAACCAGACAATTAGAGGTCTAGTTGAATTTTGGTGGTTTTCCAACATCCAACTAATTAAAAATTCAGTTGTAGGACATTGGGAAGAGGTGGAAAATGTTGAAATAGGCCTCTCTTGGTCGAGGCAAGTTGATGGTGAAGTTTTGAAGAAGTTTAAATAGAAAGAAACTCTATTTTCTCCATTTTCTATGTGTAATTTACTGTTAACTCTCGTGGTACAGACAAAGTACACTCTGTACAAAAATGAGACTATCATGATTCAATAGGGGACTAAACTAGATTTAATTTGGTTGTAATTTGATCCATTTTCATCAAGTATTGAGGGAGAAATCCACATTTTTTTGAAAGTGGCTTAAAAACCCTCAAAATCAGGGTTTGGTCCAAAAAGACTCTTAACTCGCCATCTCCACATTTTCATAGTTTGATTCTTGGTGGGGAGGTGAGGAATAACATTTATTTTATGTTTTTAAATATTTTGGAGGGTGGCAGAGGCTTTGGAGTATCTTTTGGAAAACCCTAGGCTTGGCATCTTCATGTGACAAGCCTCGTTTGGTGCTGATTTCTATGTTTTGTTGGTTTGTGGAAAATACCTTAAGAAGTGTGACTGAGGAAAGTTGAAATGTATGTAATGATGTTCTAAGAACTAGTTTTATGTCTTAGGGGAGTTGGAGTGTTCTTTGGAAAGTTGGTTCTTCTTGGGAACAAGCAATTTAGGCCTCCTTGTGGTGTGGGAAAAGTGTCCTTTGTGTCAAATTGATCAAGTGTCATGCCCTGGGGTTTTGGGGTTTGAAGGTGATCCAATTAAGGAGTTCAGAACCAGTGCTAGTTGCCTGGTTCTTTCCTTTAATTTTGTGTTGTGGTGACTATCCTAGTTGACAGGCTACAAGGAAGATAGGCCTAAAAGAGGGTTAAGAGTATTTTGGTGTTCCTAAGGCATTGAGTCTTATTGTTGGGTGTTGATGAAATATGGTGAGTTTTTGATGGTGTCTTAAAGGCTGTATATGTGTCTAGTTGTAGGAGAGGGTGTTTAAAGGAGTTTATTGAGACTGCCCTATTTTGGAAGGCTTTAAGGTGTCACTAGGTCAATTTTTGGAGTGATGGGAAAATGAGGTGTACTCCCTGCAAACTTGAGTTTTTTGTCATGTTTTGGCATGGAAAGGGTGTCTCAAATGTGATCAAGTTTATTTGTTTAGTCTAATTTTGAAAACCCCTATGGAAGGTAGAGTTATCTCCTTGTTTGAGAAGTGGATTTGAAAGGTCTACTTAAAGAGTATTTGAGAGAGCTATGGTAAGAAGTTTTTTGATCATCTACAAGAAGGCTTCCCCTGATCACTCTGCATCAGGGTGGTATTAGAGCCAAGCTTTGATTTGGAAAGTTGTGAAGAGAATTGGAGGTTGTGGTGAATAAAGAAAGATGCCTCCAAAAGGTGGGATTGTAGTTGCAAGGGAAATGAAGGCCTTGAGGGACAAAATAGAGGCCTTAGAGAGAAGGAAATGGATTAATGAGGAAGAGAAAACCTCAGAAGAGGAGGTAGAGGGTGGAGAGGAAAACCATCCAGATGAGGAGATTCCTCTTGAAGAGAGAAGGTTCAATGGAGTGTTGAAAACAATAAAAGTAGAATCCACTAAAGTGAAGATGGACATCCAATGTATGGGGGAAAGATGAATTTTGAGGCACTACTAGAATGGGTGGATGCCTTGAATAACTACTTTGAATATAAGGAGATGGAAGAAGACAAAAAGGTTATATTTTCAAAGACTAAATTGAATTGGGCTGCTTTGACTTGGTGGATTTACTACCAAGGAGAAAGAGTGAAAGAGGGTAAGAACATGATTACCTCTTGGGAAAAAATGGTGAGTAGATTGAAGGAAAAAATTCTTCCTGTAGATCATGAAGTTCAAGTGTTTAGGAGGCTACAAAGCATAAAGTAAAAGGATATGGATGTGGAAACCTATACTGAGGAGTTTCACAAACTTAGTATGAGGTGTGGCCATGTAGAGAATGACAAGGAGAAGGTGTCCAAATATTTGAATGGCCTAAGGTTTTCAATCCAAGATGAGATGAGTCTAGTGATTCCTAAGACAATGGAAGAGTTCTTCCAAGTATCATGTAAGCTAGAGGAGAAGTTAAAAATAAAGCAAGAGCAACATGGAAGAGGTAGAGGCAAAAACTTCAAAAGAAGAGGCAATTTTGGTGGTAGAAACCAATCACAAAAGCAACAAGGGGAATCAAGTGGAAAAGAGGAAAAAAGTCAAGAATCAAGAGGAGGATTCAGAGATAGGAGGTTTAATGGAAGGGGTAGGTTTAATGGAAGAGGTTCCAATTCATTCTCTGGAAGGTGCTACACTTGTAACCAGTTTGGGAACCCATCTTTCAAGTGCCTTGAGAAGCAAGCTTCAACCTCTCATAGTGGGGATAGGAGAAACCAACTGGTACAAGAGGAGGATGCACAAAGTGTAAATTCACCTTCTAGGCCTATTGATCTTGAATTTGGAGAGAGCTTAATGATGAGAAGAACACTTCTCAAGGTACCAAATGCTAAGGAGCCACCACAAAGAAAGTCCTTGTTTAGGACTACATGTAATTCTCATGGGAAGGTATGCAAGGTAATTGTAGATTCAAGCTCTACTGATAATTTAGTAGCACTAGAGATGGTTGAAAAACTAAAATTGAAAAAGATCCCTCACCCTACCCCATATAAGGTGTCTTGGTTGAATAAAGGCCAACAAGTGCTTGTCAATGAGCAATGTTAGGTGGAATTTCAGATTGGGGACTATAAGGACATAATTTTGTGCGATGTTACCCAAATGGATGCTTGCCATTTTCTCTTAGGATGCCCTTGGCAGTGTGATAGGAAAGCCCAACATGATGGGCAGAAAACACCTACACAATAACAAAAAGATGGGAAAACTTTCACTATGAATCTTTTATCAGATTAGGGAGTAGATAAAAAACTTGGGTCTAGCATCATGGTGGTAGGTGAGAAAGAGTTTTTGAATACCTTAAAGGAAGAGGGAGGTCTAGGGTTTTCCTTGGTTGTTAAGCCAAAATGCAGGTATGTTTTTCCTCAAACAAAGAAAAACCCATAACTAATGAAGTCCAAAATTTGTTGGAGAAATATAAGGAGATTGTGGTTGATGAATTGCCTAGTTCCCTACCTCTAGTCAGAGATATCAGTCACCATATTGACCTAATACCAGGTGCTACATTTCCCAATAAGGCTACCTACAAGATGACATCAGCCCAAAATGAAGAGATAGAAAAACAAGTGCAAGAGTTGTTGGATAAGGGCCTAGTGAGGAAGAGTTTAAGCCCTTGTGTTGTCCCAGCCATGCTAGCTCCAAGGAAGCATGGTAAATGGATATTATGCACTAATTCAAGAGCCATAAATAGGATAACCATCAAATATGGGTTTCCTATGCCAAGGATGGAGGATCTTATGGATTGCCTAGTAGGAGCTCGCTACTTTTCAAACACTGATTTCAAAAGTGGGTATCACCAAATTAGGATTCATGAAGGGTATGAATGGAAGACAAATTTCAAGACCAATGAAGGTCTTTATGAGTGGATGGTGATTCCCTTTGGCTTTTCTAATGCCCCCAGTACCTTTATGAGGCTAATGAATGAGGTATTGAAACCTTTTATTGGAAATTTTTTTGTGGTTTATTTGGATGAAATTATTGTATTTAGCAGGACTAAGGAGGAGCATTTGGAGCATCTTGGATAGGTCTTGAAAAGGCTACATGAAGAACAGTTTCTGATGAACTTGCAAATATGTGAGTTTATGAAAGAAGAATTGGTCTACCTTGGATTTGTCATCTCACAAGGAAGTTTGAAAATGGATCCATCAAAGTTTGAGGCTATTCTTAATTTTCCAACACCTAGATCAGTGGGTGATGTGAGGAGCTTCCATGGTATTTCAAGCTTCTACAAGAAGTTCATCAAGAGTTTCAGCCACATTTGTGCACCCATCATTGATACAATCAAAGGAGAGAAGAAGAGTAAGTTTCAATGGACCAATGAAGCAAATGAAAGATTTGAGTACTTGAAAAGAAAGGTATCACAATAGCCTATCCTTTCTCTTCCTAATTTTAATAAATTTTTTACTATTGAGTGTGATGCAAGTGGTCAAGTAATAGGTGCTTTTTTGAGTCAAGAGGGTAGACCGGTTGCATTTTTAGTGAAAAATTAAATGAGGCTAAGAGAAAATACTCCTCATATGATCTTGAATTGTATGCTATGGTCCAAGCTTTAAAGAAATGGAGGCACTACTTTTTACCAAGGGAGTTTATAGTATTCACTGACAACCATACACTTAATTTCTTGAATGGATAGGAAAAAATGAATCATAGGCCCATGAAGTGGGTTGAATACCTACAAGAATATACATTCTCCATAAAGAATAAGAAGGGACAAGATAATAAGGTTGCAAATGCCCTTAGTAGGAGGATCATTATGGTTCAATAAGTTCAATTGCAAAGTATTGGCATAGAAGCTCTTAAAGGTATGTATAAGGAGGATGAAGATTTCAAGGCTGCTTTTGATATTTTTTTCTCAATTTTATGATGCTTTTCACAGTGATTATGTTGATTATATGTTGCAAGATGGTCTATTGTTTAAAGGGGCTCAATTGTGCATTCTCAAGTGCTCTATGAGGGAGAATATAATAAAGGAAAAGCATATTGGGAGTCTTGGAGGGCACTTTGGACTTGACAAAACTTTGGAGTAGGTTAGAAGATTCTACTTTTGGCCTAAAATATAGATGAATGTGAGAAGGTTTTTGGAAGCTTGCACCATATGTCAAAGAGAAAAGGGGACCACTTCAAATGCTAGTCTTTATCAACCTCTTCCAATCCCAAATAGACCTTGGGAGATTATAAGTATGGATTTTGTCTTAGGATTGCCTAAGACACAAAGGGGAGTTGATAGTGCCTTTGTAGTAGTTGATAGATTCAAAGAGATGGCCCATTTTATTCCCCTTAGATGTACTAGTGATGCTTCTAACATTGCAGGTCTGTTTTTCAAGGAGATTGTGAGAATGCATAGCATTCCTATGAGCATTGTATCTAATAGGGACTCCAAGTTCATAGGTCACTTTTGGAGGACCTTATGGAGAAAGTTGGGAACTAATTTGCAGTATAGCTCTACCTACCATCCTCAAATGGATGGAAAAATAGAGGTGGTTAACATATTACTTGGTAATATTTTAAGGTGTTTGAGAAAGGAACATGGTGTTTAATGGGATTTGGTGTTGCCTCAAGCAAAGTATGCTTATAATGACTCCATCAATAGAAGCATAAGTAAAACTCCCTTGGAGGTTCTGTATGGGATGAACCCAAGGGGAATATTTGAGTTAAGAGATCTAAAAGGAATGGAGAAGAGGAGTGCAGAAGGAGAGGAGTTTTCCATAGCCATGAAGTCTATCCATGATCAAGTGAAGGAAAATCTCAAGAAGAGTGTGAATCAATACAAAGAAAGGGAAGATTTGAAAAGAAGTAATGTTCAATACAAGGTGGGAGATATATTTTTTTTCCTACTTGAAGAAGGAGAGGTTTCCTAAAGGAAAATACACAAAGTTACACATGAAGAAAGTAGGCACTAGCAAGATTATTCACAAATTTGGGTAAAATGCCTATGAGATAACACTCCCTCCTGGAGTGGCTATCTCCCCCATTTTTAATGTTGCTGATTTTTACCCCTTCAAGAGATATTTGGATGCAGGTGTAGGTCTGGAAGTTGATGAAGATTGGGTATATGACCTTCCACCATTTGAACCCTTGAAAATTGAAGCCTTTCTAGACACCAAATAGGTAAAAAGGACAAGGAAAAATGTATATAATGAATATTTAGTTAAATGGTAGGGTCTTCCACCTAAATATTCCACTTAGATGAGTGAAGAAGACATAAAAAAACATGGTACTACTATGCAACAATTGATCTCAGGTGGTACTTGAGATCCCCTCCACCTCGGGTGCATGGTGCAGGGGCACCTTGGGGTATCCATGCCTCGTAGAGGCCTTGTTTGGATTTTTTTTATTTTCAAAGTTTATTATGATGTAATAAGGTCATAAGGACCATATTTAGTGATTTTTAATAGGTTTTTAGGCTTGGTGTTGAATTTTGATGTAATAACTAGGTCTCCTCCTCACCATGTAAACTTGGTGCATCTAGGAAAATTAAGGAATCAAGATGCCATGATGCAAATAGGTATTTTAGGGGAGTCACCTTGATGTTTTGATTTTATTTGTGGTGTTTTTAACATCTCTTCAATGTCAATGTAATCGGGTTTAGAGGAGTAGTGTTAATTTCCTTAATTAGGCAATTAGAGGTCTAGTTGAAGTTTGGTGGTTTTCCAATGTCCAACTAATTCAAAATTTGGTTGTAGGATGTTGGGAAGAGGTTTAAAATTTGAAATAGGCCTCTCTTGGTTGAGGCAAGTTGATGGTGAAGTTTTGAAGAAGTTTGAATAGAAAGAAACTCTATTTTCTCCATTTTTTGTGTGTAATTTGTTGCTAACTCTCGTGGTATGGACAAAGTACACTCTTAAAGAAATGAGACTATCATGATTAGATATGGGTATAAAATAGATTTAATTTGGTGGTAATTTGATCCATTTTCATCAAGTATTGAGGGAGATATCCACATTTTTTTGAAAGTGGCTTAAAAACCCTCAAAATCAGGGTTTGGTCCCAAAAAGACTCTTAACTCACCATCTCCACATTTTCATAGTTTGTTTCTTGGTGGGGAGGTGAGGAATAACATTTATTTTATGTTTTTAAATATTTTGGAGGATGGCAGAGGCTTTGGAGTATCTTTTGGAAATCCCTAGGCTTGGCATCTTTATGTGACAAGCCTAGTTTGGTGTTGATTTCTATGTTTTGTTGGTTTGTGGCAAAATACCTAAAGAAGTGTGACTAAAGAAGGTTAAAATGTATGTAATGATGTTATAAGAACCAATTTTATGGCTTAGGGGAGTTGGAGTGTGCTTTGTAAAATTGATTCTTGTTGGGAACAAGCAATTTAGGCCTCCTTGTGGTGTGGGAAAGGTGTCCTTTGTGTCAAACTAATCAAGTGTCATTAGGTTAGTTTTTGGAGTGATGGGAAAATGAGGTGTACTCCCTAAAAAATTGAGTTGTTTATAATGTTTTGGCATGGAAAGGTTGTCTCAAATGTGACCAAGTCAGTTTGTACAGTCTGATTTTGAAAACCCATGTGGAAGGTAGAGTTATCTCCTTGTTTGAGAAGCAGATTTGAAAGATCCACTTAAACAGTATTTGAGAGAGCTATGGTAAGAAGGTTGTTGATCATCTACAAGAAGGCTTCCCTTTCTCACTCTGCATCACTCTCCCTCTCTCTCTACTTCTCTCTCCCTCCTCTTGAATACACCAAATAGGGGGGGTGAATCAGTATTCTGCTAACACAATTAATTACTAACCATCCAATTGTCAATCCACATCTAGCTATAAAAGTAAACCAAAACATAAAAGGAATCATAGCACATTGACACCAATATTTTTACATGGAAAATTCAAAATGGGAAAAACCATGGTGAGGATTAGCTCACAATATTATAATTGGTTACAATATATTATAGGGCTCACTGTCCTTGAAAGGATCACAACTTGAAGTAAATACAAAATGGCTTATTGCCAAGATACATAGAGTTTGGCTCATTGAACTGAGTAAGTACACCTTCAGAGTGTAGAATCAGTTCTGTTTAAGCTATGTAATACCAAAATTTCTACTTTGGTTACAGAAATACATCAACTATTAAAATGTTTGCACTACAACACTTGTTGCACCACTATATATCATACCATTCATTCATCTATCTCCTCTTCATCCTCATCACACACACACACACACATATATATAGCATCATCTTTATACATCAATTAGGTCATCCTAATTGAATGCATAATTCAAAAATATTTGTCGGCTTAAATCAAAAGTCCTTTCTGCACACAAGATAAATCATAACAAACAATAATTAGGTTGGCCCAGACCTAATAAGGAACACTTTAAATACTTATAAGATAAGCAGTTCATAACCTTATCGACCAAAAGAATGCATAAATTATATCACTTAGATAGCTCAACTAGATTAACCAAAATTTTTGAAAGCTTGTTTATAGTTGTAACTGACACTCTTGAGCAACATATCAAAAACTCATAGAATTTCCTTTTACTGAGAAGATTTTTGAATCAAAATATCAGATCAGTATAGACACACAGTTTACTTAGCCAGTTACAAAACAGTGTTGGCATCAATGAGTACAAACCTAGAGGTTACCTTCTTCATTCTTCCAACAATCTCCCCCTTTGTTATTGATGGCAACATGTTCCAAAAAATGAGGATTGCTTCAAGAAAAAATATTATGCAATAGTAATGTGCTCAACTCCCCCTATCATATATACATGATCACCCAAACACAACAAACACCAATACATAACATAACATTATTTATACATAATATTCTCCTCTTCTCCCCCTTTGACATCAAGGACAAAGGAATGGGAAAAAAAAATCAAATCAAGAATTGGGGGCACCTTGTAACTCCTTGAGAATTGATTCCCAAGCCAGATTTCCATCATCCAAAACTCCTTTTTCCCTATAAATATTTTTGTGCAAAGATTCTAATTCTACCAAACATTCTTCTCCTTCTTCTAAAGTGGATGGAACAACGTTCATCTTCTCAAGCTTTTCTACTTCCATCAATGCATTTGATATAGAGACATGTCTGGAGATAACCAGGTCTTCAAGCTGGGCATACCGTCTCATAGCATCTTCTTTCTACCTCTGCAAGATGAAAATTTTTCTCTGAAGATTTGCAATAGAAACCCATCCAACATAGTTTCTATCATCTGCAACCTTATAATCTCTTGAGGCATTTGCAAGTTGAGACTCAATTGAGTCCATTAAGTCCTTGATACCTCAAGTGGCTTTAGGACACTTCATGTAGTAGACAAATAGAAATTCGGCTTCCTCATCACATTCTCTTACTTCTTTCAAAGTTTTCAAAGCCCTATCACATGCAATTGTACACTTGTCTTGAAAAAACAATAGTCTTTTCTCTAGTAGACTCAACTCCACTTCTTTTGCAGTCTATACCTTGAGGTTAGATGTGTTCTCTTTGACTGAATCAACTATAAGATTTAAATTTTCAATTAGAACTAAAGAGTTATTAGTTGTAACACTAAGGGATGTCTCATAATTCATTTCCCTTTTGATATGACTCTGTAGCTTCCTATGTGATAGAGTTGAGAAAAGTACCACTAAGTTTTATTATATCACCTAGTGTAATCTTGGTCAAGTCCACATAACTTGGATGTGATGGTAGCTTAACTAGTTGAGGTAGAAGCATAGGTTGAAGTGCAATTTTCCTTGAAAGAAGACCTTTAAGGCTACTTTTGGATGATTCTCCAGATGGATTTGACAAATCAAAACCTTTGGGAATTTCTCTTTTTCTATTCTCAGCGAGAATAGCTTTCTTATCTTCCTCTTTCTTCTTTTCTTCTTTCGATTCTTCTTCTTCTTCTTCTTCTTTTTCCTTTTCTTTTTCTTGTTCTCCTTTGGATGAATTTCCAAAGGATTTGTCTCTATTTTCTTTCTCCCTTTTATCCTCATCATCCTTGTAATTATTCTTCTTTTTGTCCTTACTCCCTTCACTTTCATCTTTGTTTTTCTCATCCTTGTTTCTGGTAGATTCTTGATGTTCTTCTTGCTTGTCATTGAAATGATCTTTATGTTGATCATCATACCTTTTTCTAGTTGTCTCTTCTATGTCAGTCAAAGGGGCAAGAGTCTCTGAATTACCATGTATCTTACTGACAGTCTCCAAGACTAGATTATCTATCACTTCTATAGCATCAATATGCTCTTGTGCTTGAGCTGTGTGGGATGAAGAGTTGGTTCTTATCCCATAACTCCTTTCCAGTTGTCTAATTACTTACTGCATTTCTTGTCTCACTTTTTCCATATTCTCTTGCTCCTTAGTCATTAACATATTAACTCTCTTCTTGAATCTTAACAAAGTAGATCATTCTTTTAATAGATTAGCAACTTCTACTTCAGAAAGAGATGAACAACAAGAATTTATAGCATCACTTCTCATTTTATCTTCAACACTCACAACCTCTTGCCTTCTATGTACTAATGCTTTCTAGACATTTTAAGTTATTTTGGATTGTATGGACTCCATACTTACATTAAAAATAACTATATACTAAATAAATGCATTTATGATGGTTTCCTTCCCTTCATCATTAACCTTATCAAATAACTCAGTAGTTGAAATGAGATCATTTTCAATCAAATTATTTACTAGGGATCCTAGATCTAGAGATGGTTGATCACTTACCAGAGGAGATCCAAGCATGTCCTCCATAGGATTGGATGAGCCTTCTTCATTCTTCTTTTTATGTACATGGATTTGGTAAATATCCTCCTCTTCCTCTATCTCCTCATCCATGGAGAGATCAACTCTGGTTTTGGCTTCTTCATAGGAGGTACTACTCCTTTTGTTTCTTTTCAAATGATGTTCTTCTTTTGTGCCAAGTTCTATTTCTTCCTAAACAACATCACTCAGATTTTATTTCCTATTGACCTTTTGTTTTACTCTTCTTATCCTTGAAGTAATAGATGGTGCAGCAAGAGGTATGACCTTTGTATTAGATGCCTGGGTACTAGGATTAGTAGGGGAAACAACATCAACTGATGCATGGGGACTTTATTTTTTCCTCTTTTACTTCTCAATATTAGCTGTACTGGAAGTGGTAGTATTGGAGATAGGTGCTGGTGCAACACAGAAATATAGTCTTCCTAATTTCCTGGGTTTGGAGGGCTATTCAATAGATTTAGCTTTTCTTTCAGTAAGGGCCTCCTTTAGTTGTTCTATATCATCCTTAGAGAAAGTTTTTCCTTGGAAGAAATCTTTGACTTTCTTTCTTCTTTTGGATGTGGTAGCCTCTAAATGTACTTTAGTAGCTTTCTCCTCATATGTTCCATGCCTAGGTAGGGAGGGGTCCTTATGACTGCTCAACAAAATCTCAATGTACCTCTCTACCACTTGTTCATCAATATCATATCCCAATGGTTCAATCCATCAAATTTTGGGTCAACAAACTCTATAATGCATTCATCTTTAGTTACAAGAAATGTTATCTCCTTCTCATACTTCTTCACTAGATGCCTTGGAATCCAGTCTCTTTCATGCATTTCATTATGAAATACTACAAAGAAAGTAGTCAAGGCACTGTTCTATGCTCTAAAATCTCCTGGACTATGCAAATAATAAAAAATCTAATGAGCAACTGGCTTGTTGCCATCCCATATTATGCCTTTTCTTCTCGGTAACTTCCTCAATAAATAAAACAAAAACATACAACTAAAGTTCCAAATTTAAAGGGAAGTTTCTTTGCATTGGTCATAACTAGGTTCTCCATAAGTTGTAGCCTAAGCAATTCACAAAGATCAAAATATTTTCCATTCACCACCATTTTATATGCAGTGTGAATTGTCATAGTAGATACAAAATTTACTCAGTTGGTGAAATATATTTTCTTCCCAATCATGATGGAAACATATTTGATAGCAAGGTTTACAATAAACTTTATAGTTAAAGCTCTTCTATCAACTGTAGCACTAGTCAGCCTTGTGACTGCATCATTCTTCACCTGCTTTAGAACTGGAATGGATCCAGTATCATGAAGACCAGTTACAAATCAAATTTCCTCCTTGTTCATAACCCCTGGTTCATTTTCCCACAAAAATTTGTTATGAAACCTACTGAGGGCCATTCTAACAAACTTCTCCTCACTCTCATTGGAAAATTTTGGAAACTAGTTCCAAATGTTCAACTTCATCTGAACTAGGTTTTTATATTCTGGATTAAGTAGTAGATTACCTCCCATCAACTCACTATCCCATAAATCCTCAAGCTCTTGGTGATTGAATTCTTCTAGATTCCTATGAATACATGTTCTTGTATATTTAGTGGGTAGCACATGGCTCAAAATGTGTGAGAATGCACCCTCGAGATCATTTTTATACACTTTCCATGAATATCTTCTAAATTTGGGTTGGCATCTCTTAGAGATTTCCACAATAGTAGGAGTGGTCATTCTCCTCAAATAACTTGAAGGTGCTTTAACATAAAGCTCCTTCAACTAAAAATCCACATAATTCATATAATAGAGAATACCTTTTTTGCTTGTCGAGAACTAGGGTTTTGATGTAGAATGTTGTGAATCACCTTCAACTCACTTATGCTTGCACTACTTTTCCTTAACTTAGTTTCTTGCTTTATTACTTATGATTTTTTCCCTAATTCACATTTATTTCCTTTCAACTTTTAAAGCTGATAAACAATTTATGAAACACACTATAAATAAAAAAAGGTTCTACAACTCTCTGGATTTGCCTATTTTCTGTCAGAGATTTCTCCAATGCCTCCAGAATGATGACTCACATCACATATCCTTGTTTCACTACTTGAAACCTCATATATCGGGGGATTTTTAGATTTCTTTATAATTGCTCCCCCTGAAACCATTACTGGGTTCAGTTTTTGGAAGAGGTATCTACACTGGATGCAAATACAGAAGTATTTGACTCATCCTTTTTCTCAAGTTCTTCCTTTTTCCTCCAAATCTTCTTCATTTCATTTATTACTTCAATAGGATCCACTTTGTTCAGAAACTTGTTCTTTTGTTCTGGATCAGGTTTCTTCCCAATTTTTCTCCTAGAAAATTTTGAGATATGTCCTGGTTTGTTGCAAGTGTAGAACACAACATATGTTTGATCAAACTGATTTAAATTCATCCTTGATCTACACTAATTAGCCTTATGTCCACAGATATTACATGTATAACAATAGCCTTGAAAATACTGAATCCTTCTACGAGCTTTAAATTTGTTTAACATTATCTGGCTTCTACATTCGATAGCTTTATGTCCAAACTTATTGCAAGAAAATCATAGTCCAACAAAGAATCCAACATTCTGACTCATTCTATTTCAGTTCATTCTACTTCTACATTTTGTTTCTCTATGGCCGAATTTATTTCATGAGAAACAAAAATATTAAAATATGGGTACCTTTAAGCATTAGGTTGTCGAATGGGAATCCTTCTAGTATTTCTCATTTGGTTCTTGCTTTGATGAATATTATATTGAGATTTCCTTTGATTGTCTACTTTGTTGAAAATCAATTTTTCCTTTGAGCTCTATCCTTCTTCAATTCATAGACCACTTTTATCCTTAGAAGGTTTCTAAAATGCAATCACCTCATCAAGCCTTGTAGAGCATGTTTTAAATTTTTCTTCATGAGCTTTCACTTTTTCCAAATCAGATCTTAGGGTTACTACTTCTTGTTCAAGCTTTGTACATTCATCAATTTTATTCTGAATCTTAGCTTTCTGACATTCCTCAATTCATTTCTTTTCTTCTACTTGCACCTTCAGCCCAAAAATGTCTTCATTAGCCTTTTTCAACTGATCACTAACTTCTCTATGCCTTTCCTTGAACTTTTTGATCTACTCTCTTAACTTTTTGATCCATTCATTTGCTTCCTTTAAGTTTCCTTCTAGAGTTTCCTTCTCATCTTCAATTTTGTCCAATTCTTCAAGGGCAACATTGATTTCTTTAGATGTAGAGTTTTCTTCTGGAGGAGTAGGATAGCTTTTTTTAGCCATGTATTCAAATCCTAGGACTTTCCTCAAGCTGTAAGATTTCTTTAGAGGAACCAAGCTCTGATACCAATTGTTGAATACACCAAATACTGTGAGGGGGGTGAATAAATATTCTTCTAACACAATTAATTACTAACCATCCAATTATCAATCCATGTGTAGTTGCAAAAGTAAACAAAAACATAAAAATAATCATAACACATTAGCATGAGGATTTTTATATGGAAAACCCAAAATAGGAAAAACCATGGTGAGGATTAGCTCACAATATATTATAGTTCATTACAATAGATTACAAGGCTCACTACCAAGACACACTATCCTTGAAAGGCTCATAGCCTGAAGTAAATACAAAATGGCTTATTGCCAGGATACAAAGAGTTTAGATCACTACCAAATGATGAACTAAGTACACCTTCAAAGTTCTGATTAAGCTCTAGAATAAGGAAAAGATCAGTTTTGATTAAGCTCTAGAATACCAAAACTTCTACTCCGATTGTAGGAATACAACAACTGTGATAGTGTAGGAATATCGCTACCCCATGGTCAAGGAATAAACCATTCACAGTGTTGTAGATTGACTACCACCCCTTGGAAAAAATGCCAGTGATAAATTTTTTTTTGGTTTCGTGTTGGGTGTTGGCAGTTGGACCGCTGCCCTGCAACCATTATGAAAAGGTATTGTGAGTCTGTGGGATGATTTTTTTAATCATAGATCTTCTCTATAGTCCAAGGCAAGTATTCAACTAGAACTAGTAAAATTCCAATAGTTGTGTGGGTCTGAATTTAGTAGAGAGAATGAAAGAGAAGGTGGAGAGAGAGCTCAGGGTGAACCAAGAAAAGGGAGGAGAGCTCGAGCAAAAAAGAGAGAGAGGGAGAACTCGAGACAAAAAAATGATGAAAAATTAACAAACCAAGTAGAATATTGCTCATTTGAATACCAGTATGTCAAGAGATTGCTATGGTGGAATAGAGAAGTAGGAAAATATGTGAGGGATGCGGCAATGAAGGCCATCAGTTGTAATGTAATGTTTGTTATTGAATTAATAAAATTAATATTTTTTTGTTAAGTTGAGTCATGGGGTTGTGCCATGAGTCCCATTTTGTGTTTTGTGTTTGATTAGTTGTAGAGGAGAGTATCCCCTTGCATCACTCCCTTCTCTCTCTATCTTCCTATTTCTCTCTATCTCACCTCTCTCGCTCCCTTCCTACCTCTCCCTCCTCTCCTTTCCTCTCTACTCTTTATCTCATGTCTCCCTCTCTCTACCTACCTCTCCCTCAATCACTCCCTACCTTTCTATCTATTGCTCTCTGTACCTACCTCTCTCTAACCTCCCTCTCTCTCCCTCCATACCTCCCTTCCCTCTCTCCTTACCTCTCTACCTACCTCTTCATCCATCATTCCCTACCACTCTCTTTCTCTCTACACTTCTCTCTCTCCCCCCCTCCCTCTCTCTCTCTGACACACACATACACACACCTATGTCTCCCTCTCTCCATCCCTCTCTACTTCTCTCTATCTCTCCTCTCCCTCCCTCTACCTACCCTCTCTCTCTCTACCTCTCCATTCCTCCCCTTCTCTCTCTCTCCTCTCTTTATCTATCACTCCCTCATTCCCTCTCTACTCTCTATCTCACCATTCTCTCTCCCTCTCTCATTAGACACTCTCTCTCCTCTCTCTCCCTCTTTACCACTCCCTCCCTCCCTTCTCTCTCTCCCACCCTCCCTTCTTTCCTCTCTCTCCACTTCTCTCTATCTCACTTATCTCTCTCTACTTATCTCTCCAATTTCATTGAACGATAAGGAGAAAGAGAAATAAACAAGAAAAAAAAGAGAAAAATTCAATGCAAGACATAATGCAAGAAAATTATAACACACTCATGTTTTGTAAAATAATTTAAATAACATGAGTGCATTATAACATGCTCACATTTTTGTTTCCTTTGGAAATTTCCAAGCCTTTATCTTGGATCTATCTTGGGCTTCCAACCTAAAGGCTTGGGGTGACTTTCCAATGTCTAAAGACGTGTTTTTGCAAATTATGAAAAAATTGACATAATATTGAGTGTGCTCCCCATTAGGTTTGCACATCAAGTAAAAAAAACACCATGGTAATGTTAAGCTCTCTCTTAGCTATCTAATAATATATATTTTTTCATATTTTGAGTATGATAAGGTTTTCATCTTTAATTTCTCTTGTTGGTGTATCTTTTTTTTGTGAAAAAATAATGTTTGGTATTTTTCACTTTATTTTTTATCTATTCA
>VDFB02320685.1:0-52205 GCA_007258455.2 Sequoia sempervirens | reverse complement strand
AGCATAATCACCTACCACATCAAGCACAATCAAACACTTGCAAACAAAAGTTCATTTTAGTGCACCGAAAGAAGTGTTCCTAAACTAAAAATCACAAATAGATGGTTTGAAAGATTAGTCTTTGACAAACGTAGCTGCAAAATCATATGTCAATAGTTTAGATATATGTCTTTGACTCACGAGCATTGCAAACCCACATGTTAGTAATTTAATAAATATCTTGGACCAACGAGAAAACTACAAAAAACTAAGTTAGAACAAGAGATTAAAAACCAAACTAAAAATCAGTAAATAACAAAATTAGAAAATAAAAAAATTAAACTAAACTAAGAAAAAGAAATCAAAGAAAACTAAAAACTAAGAGCTCAATTTTTTTTGTTGCTCCAAAAGAAGCAGTTTTTGGGAGCCCCACTCCAAAGCCACATGCTACAAATAGAAGATTAGTAAAAAAACCTTAAATGAAAACAACAAACTAAAATAGCGATAACTTTCTCAAAACTAAACAAAATTTTAAACCGTATATATCTATGGAAAGCTAAGACATAGAGCTTCAAAACCCATAAAAAGTTTTTGAAAATCCTGCAAGACAAAAGTGTTATAAACAAAATAAAATTTGGGTTTTAACAGCTAAATCTTAAAAAACTATGATCACTAAAATGGCCATAACGTTTTCAAATCTTAACAAAAATTTAAACCGTTTGAAGTTCTGGAAAGCTGAGAACGAGGCCTAAAAAACCTAGATAATGGTTTTAAAATATTTTATGCGCCCATTTTTCTGTGCTCAAAAGAAGATGACGGGATTTCATATGAATTCTTGGTTGTAACCTGCAAAACAACAAAAACAAACAAGAAAACAAACCAATTTCTCTGCAAGAAAACAAACATCGGGTTCACCAAATGTATCTCTGGAAATTTATGTTTGATTAGGTTAGAATTGCTAAATCTAAAAAATCCAAAGAGATAATGGAGAGCAAAGGAGAAAACATGAAAATAAATGAAGCAAAGTTACCCAAATCTTCAATCTCCATGGCTGACCTCCATTACACCTTCTAGCTTGCTGCAAGTTGAAGAGTGCCCTTAGATTCTTCGAGCAACTTTAAGATTATGCCATGTCCTACACAAGTGTTGAAGGATTTTTCTATGCAAAATGACTCTAAATGACTAAGAGAAGCTCTAAGTATGTGTAAAAATGGATGAAAACAAGAAAGCTAGAAAGTTCACATGAATGCTTGAGAGAGAGAAGAGGAAGAAGACCAAATGAATTTGAAATTGCCATTTTATAAGAAAAGGCAATTTCGAATGGACGGATGAGATTGAAGGTCGAATCGACGGTCCAGAATTGATGCACCAAGAATATGCCATGCATGGAAAAAACTATGACGCCGACGGCTATGACAGACATGCAAGACATGCATATGACAACATGCAGACTATGACATGAAATAATGGCAGGGTATCTTTGACCAAGTGGAGGTGCATAAATAATTTATTTTAAATTATTTATTCAAAATGGAGGAAAATGACAAGTGGCAAATAAATAATTTATCCAAATTATTTATTTAGATAAAATGAAAAGAAGAGCATTTAATTAAATTTATCAATTTAATTAAATGGAGAGATGAAAATTAGACCTTAAATAATTAATTTAGATTAATTATTTAATAGGGAAGGTGGCATGGGATAGTTAAATGATTTTAATAATTATTTAACTATGGAAGAATTAAAGGACCATGAATAGATAAATATTTGATGGTAATTATTTAACTATAGATGAAAGATGACAAAATAATTAAATAAATAATAATTCATTTAACTATTGAAGAAGAGGGAGAAATTAGTGACGCAATTAGTTTGTTTAATCGGCCAGGATAGAATAAAGATTAGAAAGTGAATTAATTAAATAATTATTAAAAATTATTTAATTAATAGAGGAATATAATCAAACATAATTGAATAACTAAAATTATTCAATTATCGAAGGACGAGGATGAAGAAAAATGACGCTCAAAGGCTTAGGACATTTTTATGTGTCTACATCTAGTATATGGAGGGATGGGGAGAAAATGCTTCCCATGTTGAGGCCCTCATAGGGGGCCACCATCTCTAAGGCACCCTTAGATATGTAGGGATGCCCCTTGGGATGTTCCTCTCTAGGAGAATGTTAGGGGATAGTATTGGACATACCTCAACCATCTTGGGGACAATAAGACATCCCTTGTGGCCATTAAAAATAGACATTTAAAGATTAGAAATTTGAAAAAATAATGAAGGTTTGGAGTTTGGTTCAAAGAAATAAAAGTATGAAAAATGGCATATGCCCCTCGAGATGTTCTCGTCTAGGAGAATGTTAGGGGACATTGTTGGACATACCTCAACCATCTTGGGGACAATAAGACATCCCTTGTGGCCATTCAAAATAGACATTTAAACATTAAAAAATTGAAAAAACGATGAAGGTTTGGAGTTTGGTTAAAAGTTATAATTTTTAGAAAAATGTGATATGCTATGAAGGTCGTCTTGGCCTTGAAAGCCTTAGTTTGGGCTTTGGTGGCAAGGGCTCTGCACCTTGACCCCACCCTATATTTTAATAGAGAATGTGCCAAAATCTGTTGCCACTTAACCTTGCTAATGGTAACTGCTTCCAAATCCTCACCTTAGTTTTAAAATGAAAAAAAAAATAATTATTTTTTGGCATACACTATGAATGTTTGAGCATTGTTTTACTATTTTAAGGGGTAAATGCTTTTGACCCAGAGCTATGAACCAGTGTGGCCACAAACAAGGGACCTCATCCCCAATTTAAACACTCAAAAATTACACCCTAGTGGGGTTTGAACCTTGATGGCAAGAACAACACCACAACAACTTAACCATCATACTATGCAACTATTGGCGAAAGTTTGAGCATTGTTTAGTTTCCGAAGTTTTCTTGATTAAATCCCAACTAGTTGAATTTTGTTATACTTTTGGTTTTCTAAGTCAATCTTGATTTAGAGTAAGGCTCCTATGATTACCATCAAATGATTCAAAAAATAAATATAATGATCTTGCCAAAGATGTTTGGATTTCTTAGTACACATACATTGATTGGCTCTACAACTTGTTGGCGACCTCTTTCTCAAGTTCTAGTCTTTAATGAATCCTTTACTTGGTGTTCTAGGAACATGCTGAAGCTCTTGACTAATATTATAAAATGGTCCATTCAAAATTTGGTTGGTATTGAATGACAACGGGTTTATCATGTTTAAAAAACCACCATTGTGGAGACAAAGTTAGAATATACCCAATTCATTTACAACATGGCTGAAATTGAGACATTAGATGTGATGAAATAACTTGCACAAGAGAAAAATATAATAAGAAATATGTTGCAAATACTTGGTAATAATAAGCCACTTCGAGGGGGCAACCTCCTAAGCCACTTTGAGTGGGCTAACTCCAATAGTCTTCAATAAGAACACAATACACAATGATACTAATAAACTAACCTCTACCTCATATTTATAACCTACTTATGCCATGGATGTCTCCTAGGCTGACTCAACTACTTATATAAGACTTTAATAATGATCATATAACTCATTAAGAGTTATGGCAGCCATAAGTTGACTATTTATCCTTATGCGCACTATAAGATTAACGACATAGCATGCTTCCCTTCACATAGGCATTGTCCTCAATGTTGATCAATTGTGGATGCTTTTGCACAAAATCTTACCATGTGGCAACTATGACAGGCAAATACTTCCATTTGATGAGGTACTTTGTGATTGTCCTAGTCCTTTTTAATGCCCCCTTCTCAGGCCTAATTAGTTTGAAGACCATTAACCTATTTCTTCAGTTCCTGTGGGCTAAATGGTAAGGCAAGGGGAGTCCAAAGATCTTGGAGAACAGAATTTGGAGTTACAAGGTTTCTTTTGTTGGCAATGAGCTCAGTGGGCAATACTGGTCTAAATGACACTCTTTGAAATGTTTTCAAACATTTGGGGTGTTCTCCAAACTTCTTGGAGAGTACATCTATTTATAGCAAGTCACCAAATTGGCTTCTATTATTCACCTAATGCTTCAATATCATATTGGCATGGTCAAAATTGGATTTTGATGTGTTTTGGGATTTTCCATAACTTGGGGTGAAATACTTAAATTATTCACTTAAGATATAATGTTTTATCATTTTTTTTGTAACTTAGGTGTAATATCTTTTCGAAAAGGTATTTTAAATTCCCAATTGGACACCTAGGAGAATTAAAGGGGGTCTTGCACATGAAAATGGTTTTATTTTATTTTAAAAGGGAATTTGTTGGAAAAGATGAATTAATTAATTATTTTAATTAGAGTTTTCCCTCACAAAACTCTATAAAAGGAGGCATTGGGGCTCATTGTTGCATATGCTGAAGAATGATAATGTTATGTTGCCGGAATGGCTTTGGTTCTCTTCAATCTTTGAGGATGAAATCCTTCAAAGGTTTCTAGTTTTGGAATTGCAAGATATTTCCCTACCTAGATTGTGGTGTGATTCTAGCTAGGGGTCACCATTGGAGCTGATTTGAAGCTTTCAGTTTTGGCTTTCTAGGATGAGTTGTTTTGATGTGTTCTAGATTTGTAAGTGTTTTGGTGAGACTTTCTTACAGTTGCAAAGTGTTAAGTGTTGAGTTTCTCAGAGTTTGTGATTGCCAGGCCATACCTCTGCAAGTACAGGCCACACCCTCTATTTGGCTTGTGCAGGTTGAAGTATTGGAGTTGTGCTTTTGGGTTTTTTTACCAATATCTTCCCTATGCTAAGCGACCAGATTGGGGAAGTTTGCAGGAGACAAAATGAAGTTCTAATTTTTCTAGAATCAAATTGCCCCAGGCAGCCTGTACCACTGTAGGGAAGGGTATAAAGTTTCATATCAGACATTTTGGAGTATATTTAGGGCTTCTGATCATTCCCTAGGAGGCGCCTAGGGTGTTAGAAGAGTTTCTAGATGATAGAAGGCTTTGGGGAGTGTTCAGAAAATTATAAAAAATTATCTTCCTAGCTGCCCCTGTTTTGCCCAGCTTCTTTTTTTTGCAGCAGGTCTGCAGCAGCTTTTTCTAGTAAGGGAGAGTCAACTTTCAGCATCCATCTTCAACTCTTTATGAGGTATAATGATATTACTTCAAGTTGGGTGACTTGTTTCACCATTTAGCAACATTTGGGGGTAATTCCAATTGTTTCATTTCATATTTTTTGTAACAGAAGCTATGTATCTTATTTGGAATAAATTGTAAGAGCTAACCATGTAACACTGAGTGGTAGTACCACCAGTGATTTTGCTCTTGTTGCTTCTTGTTACTCACCCCATTGCATAAATGGTTTTATTACTCACCCCATTGCATAAGTGGCTCTTGTGCTCACCCCACTGAACAAGTGGTTTTGGCACTCACTCACCACTGAAAGGTTAAAGAGCTTGTTTTTACATTTCACTATTGTATCAATTTCCCGCAACAAAGTGGATGTGCTCAGCTAACCCCATTGGACAAGTGTTTGTTACTTTCAAGTTTCAACAGCTTTATTTTCAATTGTAATCTCTACACCGTATGCTCTCACCTCGCCCACATTGGGAACTTGGTGATCAGAAAGTGGAAAGGAAGTTGCTTGGGATTACATTTTGCTTTTAGAGCTAACAAGTTTATTTAAAAAAAAAATTAAGGGTGTTTATTACAGTGGTATCAGAGCTGCTCTTCTTGCCAGTCTGTGCCTTGGCGCTTGTTATGCAGCTGCAAATTCTCTATGAGTGATAGAGAACTCCGCTACTATAATAGAGAACAAAAAAGATAGATATTTCAGAGATCACAAAACCCAGTTGAGGTCACCTTCTCAGAAGTCCTTAGAGTTCGTTAGATTCCTCATTCCAGAGTGTGGCAGTGTCTAGATTTTGGTTACTGCTGGGTACCCTGGGCCTGACTGTGTATGCTATGTATGATATAATGTTTTCCATGGTGCACTTTCCTTATGGGCATATATATTTTGTAAATTTGGCAAACTTTCAGTACAATTAAAAAAAGTTGTTGACACTACACCTACTCACTTCATCTCTGCCTGACTCGATTCTTCCATCAAACAGATGTCATGAACATGAATCTGGTGTTGCAGAATTCGGCAACCCTCTCTGCCTGGGCATGGCTCTCACAACTATTCAAGATTATGCAGTTTTTAGGTCAATGTGCATTGTTGGTTCCATACTTTGGCAACTTCTGATTTGCTATTGTTAGTTTATTGAATTTGGCGCAATCTCCATGCTTATGAAGAAGTTACACTTATCTCTTTGTGGAACAGAAATATATGTTAGGTAATAAAATAAATTTGTTTTGATTTAGATTGTAATGAGATCAAAACAACTCATAAAGACACTACCTTCTAGCTATACATAGAGAGGGAAATGGAAATATCTCAATGTGGGTTGGTAAGCTTAGAAAATCTCTAGAACATAGTTTCTTAAAGATTGCTTTCAATGAGATATTAGGAGTCAGTGTTCCTAACTTTAATATTGATCACATTTTATCATCAAAATTATAAAAGAGATTGATCCAAGACAAATTAGTTCATAAGTAGAAATTAAAATAGAACTAATCTTGATGTACATAGGCAACCTTTGACAATCTCTAAACTATAGTTGCTTAAAGATTTCTCTCAATGAGAACTCTAGAGATGATATTTTAAACTTTACTGTTGATCATATTTTAATTTTTAAGATCAGATAAGAGATTGAATGGAAGAAATATGCTTGGTTGGATGTTCAAAATGTAAACTTTAACATTTTTTAATCTGATAAATGCTGTTTCTGAAGTGATTGTGCAAGAGAGAATCACAATTCCAAACAAGGATGGAGAAAAATTAGTCGGGCTGCTGGATGATACTGGCTCAAGAGACCTTGTTATCATTTGCCATGGATTTCGATCATCTAAGGTACTAATTGGAGATTTTTGAATAAACATTTTCCAATAACTTTTTCTTAGGTCTTGCATACAGTCTCATCTTAATATCAAATCTTTTGCTTTGCTTATAGAGAAAAATGATATTTTACTGTTATTTTGGAAGGATCAAAATGAGTTTTATGTTTAAAGTTTAAACACTTACATTTAATGGGCTCCTGTTGCGAGCCCAAATTCCAACACAAAGTCATGCATGTTGTTTTCATGGTAGGAGATGTGTTAAGACCTAATCAAGTGATATCAAATAAGAATGACTTAACGGTAGTGTCAGTAATTGCATCAATTCTGAACATGATGGTTACAGATGTCTGGATATAATTTGCAATTTTTTGTAATTTCCTTGGCCTGGAGTTAAAAGGCCTCATCAAGTAAAAAAATCTATTTCATACAATTGAATAATTATTCAACTTCAGTATTTATTTTCAACCGAGTTCTTTTTCTCTTTTTTTCTGTTTAACTACAAAGGACTGTACTTGTCAGAACAAATTAAGATACATGCATATCTTAATTAGGTACCAAAATAGGTTACCAAATTTCTATATCACCATTTGAATGCTTGTAGAAAATATGAGTGTTGGCCTGTCAGATCCTTTACCTTGTATTTAAAATGTTTCTGACCCACTTCCATTTATTGTTGCCATCACATTTTCTATTTCATGCCTCTTTACATTTTTTTATGAAAATTACAAAGAGCTAGCCAATTATCATGGTCCAATTCCTGTTTCTTGTGTTTTTTGAATTTTTATTTGTTGTTTCTTTCTCCATTTCTTGTTTTTTCAGCAGAATAGATCTAAGAGATATAGCAGAAGGTTACAAGGATTTATGAAGACAGGTGATAAAAATAAAGCTAAAGCTATAAATCATTATAATGAGGTCAAAGCTAAACAAATTACACTGATATAAAATACTTCATAAACTAAAAGGCATCAACATGTAAAGTTAAACTCCTCTTCTTTCAATCTCTTCAAGCTTAACGCCTTATCCATTTCCTACCCTTTATTTGGACAAATCTAATAAAAATTAACAGAATCCTTTTAGCCTTTCCATTGTGGTCTTTGATATGATTATCATTAAAAAATGATTATTTGCCTCTATTAAGTTCCTTTTTGCATTCTCTTTTTCTTTCTTTAGCAACTATAATGATAATCTGATTATCCAGAGAATGTTTTAGATATATAATAGTGTCCATCACAAAAGATCAGAGAAGTACAGATATGGGTATGGAAAAATCAATCCACTCCATGAAAAGAAAGAAGAAGAGCCTTCGGGCTGAAGATCCATCAAACCTCAAGAAAAAGAACTCACAGGGAACTCACAGATTGAAAAACATGCTAAACAACAACAAGCAACAACCAAGAGGCTGAACCATGTAAAACAATCAAACCAGTAGAAATTTCATATTTACTAAATGTTTACCAAAATTTTCCCAGACCTAAGTAGTTTTGACGAGAAAAAATACTGATAAACCTATGCAGGAGAAGCAATTCTGCCAGAATCTTAAATGTATCAGAAAGAAATAATGTCACACCGATCTGCAAACTCTTGAACTTATAGAACGTAAAAATTGCAAAAAAATGTTTCTACTTCCACTTGCTTGTATCAAATGAAGTTTACTAAGAGGTAAATATTCTGAGTATAACGGAAATAAAATTTGCAGAAAAATCAGTCATGGAAATTCATTAACTCAGAGATTTTTGTTCTGGAAACCCTGCGGGGAAAACCAAACTGAGGGGTAGTGGTAGATGCCTTAGGAGCTTGATTTATTGCTTTGTAAAGAAATACAACTAGCGTGTGCTGCAATAACTGTCCTCTGCTTTCTGTCTATCTCCCTAAAATTATAGTAACAGCAGAGTTTCCTTGCTCTCTACATTGTTTTTTCAAAGCTTCCAATGAATATAACACTTGCTTCAATCTACTTTTATAGACTCATCTGGATGAACATTCTCTGAGGCCTTAGAAGATTTCTTGCCTTCGCGTGAAGTGAAATGACATTTGCTCATTTCATATGCTAAATTTACACAGTCGGGGGTTACTGCTGCAGTTATGGCTCTGATTTGGACACTACTGCGTTGTGTTACCAATAGACACTACCACTGTCCTGATTCAGTCCTTTGGTTCTTTTTTCTGACCAACCTTATTCTATCCTGTGTTGAGTTATAAAATCTACTGTTCATGATTTGTTCAGCAGATCCTTTTGCATCAAACACTCACAGTATAACAGCAGAGTTCACCCTTGGGAGCTCTTTTGGTAAAAGACCTATGTTACCAGGTTTGGCACTTTTATGCAGCATATTGTTTGGGTCTGGACCACCCTTAGTTTGCTCAGGAACTGGCCCGGGCTTCCCTGATTGTATTGTGTATCTGAACAGCATCAATAAATTACTGTGTGCATGTTATTGTCATCCATAGTGTAAGCAATATTAATGGTGATAAGCAATGGATGAATCCATAGTGGGCAACAGAGGAGAGCCATGTATATTGAAGCAATTCAAGAGATCCAAGTTCCAACCTCAGGGATTTGAGGCGCAGATATCTTTTTCTGCTCTAAAGGGAAGGGAAGGGTTACTGTAAAAACCCCATTAGCTTCACTGTCTTGTATGTACTGCCTTAGGTCTCCAATGGCTTTTTCATTGTAAATCACTTGCCTTAGTTCCATGCAATGTGCTCTGTTTATTTAACCCAAAGGATGTAAGTATTTGTACATTTTGGTTTGAAAAATGTGAGCCATGAATGAGTATTTCAAGTGAAATATTAGTTTGGTAGGCTCATTGGATAAATGACTTGACTTTTTACTATGCTTGAGGTGTAATCTTAATGTAGTTGCTGTGTCTTTATTAGTCTATAGTTTGTTTTGATAAAAATGTGTCAACTCTATTTCTATTTGCCTTATTTTTTCTTTTTGATGTAATCTTAATATAGTTGCTATTTCTTTCTCAGTCTATAGTTTGTTATGATAAAAATGTCTCAGACTCTCAACTATAACTATATTTGCCTTTTTTTTCCTTTTTAGTCATTCTATTTGACCCCTCTGCTAACATTACTTCATGATTTTCAAGGATTGAAGATTATGGTTAGGAAATTTACCGTGGTGAAGTCGCTTAGAGTAATCTTATTTTTTATTTATGAGTGGGCAACTTAGAGATATGTAATGTTCCCTTTTGGGATTGCCCTAAATCTTGCCCTAGCATCACAAGTTTAATGTAGTTAGGGTTATAACTTACTGAATTAAATGCTTTAGAAGATAAATCTTGGTTTAGGTCTTGCAATCATGTTAGCTATTACTGGAATATAATTCATATGATCAACATAAATGTCTCATCTATTGAACCATGTAAATACCTAACCATTTCAAATGCATAATGGGAGTTTAATCATAAAAGGAATTGGATGGGAAACATGATAAGTCTGCCCGAAGCTATCCCCACTAAGCTCAAGAGCAGACACTCACCCTCTTGGCCCCAAGTGGCAGGCACATTGGACATCTACATGTGGTGGTCTACTTAGTGGGTAAACTTGTATCTGCATTCCCTATCCATGTTGCCTTATCCATCCTTCTTATGATTTGTGATTTCTCCACAATCAACCATCGTAGAGGTTGGAAAGGAAATCGCAATAGGGTGCCCGGAAAACCCCCTATCAAAGCCCAAGAGCGGACACTCACCCTCTTGGCCATAAGTGGCAGGCACTTTGGACATCCATCATGTGGTGGCCTACTTAGATGATGATCTCGTATCTGCTCCCCTTCCTTGCACTTCCTCTTCTCCTCCACATGATTGCTTAGTGTAAATCAAACGAATCAGAATCTATTATCCACATTTATATTAAAGAATCATAATTACTTATAAGGCTCAATAATTTCTGGAAGCATCATTATTACACAATCAAATATAATATATATATATATATATATATATATATATTTATATAACAATCACTCTTGCATACACATATTATCTATATATATATTTACTTATCCATATATATATACATATATTTACTTATTCATATATATATATATATATATGTTGATAATTATATTATCTCTCTTCAAACCTGTTATTTACTTCTTTAAGATCTGTATATATCTCTTGTTCTGCATATTTTTTCCCTGCTGTGTATATTAATTACTGATTGTATCTGTAGTTGCTTCTTTTCCTGTTTGCAGATTTATTTCTTATTCCTGGATTATATCCTCTTCATTCTCCAACTCTGATTTCTTTATACCTTCAACTCTGAGTAAATAGATGTAACCTTTGAATAGTGGCAAATCCTTGGAAAAGACATCATATTTTATCAAGGAATGATTGCTGCTGTTTAAAACTAATTGTTATCCCTTTTAATTGCTGCCTGTTCACCAATATAATCGCTGCCTATTCCCTAATAGTCTGAGCGCTGCCTTTGCCTTATTACTCAATGCCTTTAACGACACCCTTTCTTAATTGCTGCCTTCATAGTGGCTGTTGGTAAATGAATCACTGCTCATAAATGTATTTCTCTTTTTATTATTTATGTTTATATTAATATATTGTGTGTGTTTCTTTATTTTAACATATTTATTTTTGTATTGGTTTTATATGAATATTTTATATTATTATATTATAATATTAAATTGTTAACATTTATATTTATATTCTATTTTATTTTATTTATTTATTTGCATTTTAACGCTTGCAATTTCGGGGGCATGACAAGATAACCCAATTTATTTTGTAGATTGATTTTGTATATTTTGTTTACTATTTTATAAAGTGGTGATGTTCTTTTGATCTAAGGAATTATAATAAAGGTATTAAATTTATTCCTAATAGATTTTTGTATATTTATTTTTTAATATATTTATATCATTATTAACTTATTATGAATTTTTTATATATATTTTATATTATATATATTGTATGGCCATACCCAGCCATATTGAAACTAGGATGAAAAAATCTGCCTTATAGTGAACCTGAACCCCGAACTCATATCGAACTCTGTACGCGAGCCAACAACTTAAGAAAAAACCTCCACTAGCTCCAGTATCCCCCAGCCAAGGTACTTCCCCAAACTCCCTAATTGTGGTAGGGTGTAAAGTCTATAAGGGGTGCAAAACTCAAAATCAAAATATTGTTTATCTCCTTTCCTGTTTAAAGTATCAAGAGAAAAAGTTTTCTGACCTTGAATATTCAATCACAATGTGTCTTAAATGCTACTATGTCTAGTAGCATAAGGCCAATCAATTATTGTGAATTCTAAAAGAAAACAAAAAGTAAACCAATTTTTTTTGTTGGAGTTAAAGATCCACTAATCTCATGACCACCATACTTTCTGGGAAATTATGTGGAGCTGATTGTATGGGGAACCACCTTGTGCAGGGTATGATATCACAAATAGCGACAAATAATTTTTTTTCTACCAATGCTACAAATAGTATGTATCAGTTGCCAAGCAAATCCCTTCCATCGTCTTAAAGACTTACCAAACTATAATGTCCCATTCTCAAGAGTGAGTGTTCAATGAAGACCCTTAGCCTATTTAATTCTCGCAGGTTAACTGGGATGTTTGTAAGAGAATATTCAATTAATTAAATAAAGTTGCCTTAATTTATTATTTTACGAGCAACTTATGTTTAATTAATTATTTTTATAAAGTTGAACATTAATTATAGATTGACTTATTTGGGGGACCAAAAGTAACTTAAAAATTAAAAAGGTTAGTTTATGAGAATAAAAGTAAAATTTCTCAAAAGTTTGAGAAGGTGATATAAAAGGGGATTGCAAAGGAAAATTACACATCTTTGGCAAATTCATTTTCTTATTCTGAAGTTTGGACATTGTGTTCAACTTGAAACTTTAGGACGAAAACCCTAAGGGTAATTGGCTTTGGAGAAGGATTTCTTCCTAGTCAATGTAAAGGTGGATTTAGGTGGGATTCACGAGTGTGCTGAACAAATGAAGATTGAAGGGTTTGTGCTTGAATATTGAATATCATTTTAGATCCTTTATATTGTTTTCTTCCAAGAGGTTGAAAGAATATAAATTTATTGAAGATTTGTGAAACAATTAATAAATTATGTAGAGATTGTGTGCTATTCTTTGGCCATACCATTTGGGAGTAAATTCTGGTATGCTCTTGTTGGTCACCCAGTTTTCAATTAAATGCTTTAATATTTATTGGTAGGCCATACAAGAAATGCAGGCCGCTTGACATATATTTGGATAACTTGGTGAGTTGTTGTAATGTCCCCATTTTTTGAGTGATCATCTTGTGGAAGTACCTAGCCTATTTTATTCCCCATAGGCTAAATCAGGAGTTATAAGGGAACAATATTAAATTAATTATTTATAAAGTTATCTAAATAAATTAAATCTTAAAGGTAACTTTATTTTAATTAATTTAATTAAATTGACTTCAATAAAAGAATAAAATATTATAAAGTCACTTTATTTAAATATTTTAAAAGTTACTTAAGTGAAAAATAAAATAATATTATAAGGTCACTTTATTAAATGAAGTGTTCTTCTAGAAGCCAGAGTTAGTAACAAATTGGCTTCTTCTAGAAGATTCAATTGAGTCTTTAAAAGGAGTTGAGTGCAGGTCATTTGGATATATTGTTGATTTGATAAACTTGAGTTTTCTCTATCGTCAGTTGAGTATTCAATTGCAGCCAACTCTGAGGATGAAAACCCTTGGAGATTTGTAGGTTGGACGAAAACCCAATCCTACATGTGAGGTGGATTCATCCAGGATTCACTATTGGGCATATTTGCAGGTTTTACAATCTTTTTGGAGCTTCAAACAGCTAGGGTTTGAAGATATATTTGCAGGTTGAAGATTAAAGTTGCAGATTTGAGCTTATTGAATCATATTTTCATGAGATTTGGGACGGCTAGGGTTTGTAAATGCTGGAGCAGAATTTTACTAAGCTGGTTGCTAGGGTTTGAGACCCATTTTGGAGGTGTTTTGCAGATTTTGGGGTTTTAAAGAATTTTTATGCATTTTTCAACTTGGGTGACCTGATCTAGGGATTTTTTTGGCATCATTTGAAGGTGGTTTCAGAATTTTTTGGAGCTATCCCTGATTTTATATGAATTTTCCTCTATTTTGGGCGACTAGGGTTTTGAGGAGATTGTAGATTTAAGTTTCAGATTTCAGTATTTTAATTTCAGATTGCTAGAGCTAGGGTTTGGAGACTTCAAGTTGCATCTTTTGGTCTTATTTCAGCCGAGGGTTTCTAGGGTTTCATATATTCCCTAGCCGATTTGCATTGGAGAAGGTTTGGACATTGTTTAGGGCATCAAATTGAGCTTCATTTCCAGATTTGCTTTGGAGGAGTTGCTGGTCTGAAAATATTCAGAAAATTAGTCCATTTTCCAGTCATTGTCTTCTTCATATCATTGCTCTTATTGTCCAATATGACTTCTTTGTAACCAGGTATGTTTGCATTGTCAATAAACTCTCTTTTGATGTGAAAATCAGACTTGAATAGCTTGCTGTTTTACTCAGATCAGAACTTTATTAAGTCTGATATACTTTGCTTTCAAGGAGAAATAAGAAGCAATTAGGGTTCCTTGTTATTGTGTTGCTTTATATAAATGTATGTTACCATTTTATGTCATTGCTCATCAAAACATAAGGCATAAATGACAAATAGATATCCAAAAGCATCAGTATACTCAGAAAATCAGTTTGTATGCAAAGTGTTTGACGAAATGTCAAACAATACAGACTGAAAAATTTAGGGCAGAATAGGCAAGGGTTCTTACAGTGGTATTAGAGCATGCATGATTATTTATGTTAATTGCAGATGTTTAGAAAATATTCCATTGGGGATATTACAGTCGTGGCATATTTTGGACGAGATAGAGGGACATGAGGC
Source organism: Sequoia sempervirens (assembly GCA_007258455.2). Taxonomy (NCBI): domain Eukaryota; kingdom Viridiplantae; phylum Streptophyta; class Pinopsida; order Cupressales; family Cupressaceae; genus Sequoia; species Sequoia sempervirens. The sequence continues at coordinate 37,387 of VDFB02320685.1, read as the reverse complement.
TAAAGGGGGCAGCGATTCCTTCTAAGGAAAAATCGCTTGAGTTTGTGGTTAATGTGTGGTTTAATAATTTTAGTTACACATTAAACAAGGTCTTGAACAACTTATTAGGTGTGGAATGTGACAGTTTAAGGGAAAACAAGATTATTTTGACTACAGTTTGGGTAACTTTGGGTGAATGCACAGAACTGGAGACTATCTAACGGATTTCAGACTTTGTTAGGACTGTACCAGTCATCTGGGAAGTGTATACCAGCACAACAAGACTATAAATTGGGTGAAGTTCCATTCTGGGCTGTACACAACCCTCTGTTGATCATAATATCGTTCAATTTTCAGACCAGTCTGCTACAGGAGGTTATCATCCAGCATAAGCGGTTCATATTTAAGCATGCCAGTTGTTTAGAGTGCTGCAGCAGTGTATGGAGACCTCTTCACATGTATGAGGAGCTGTTAATGGATCCCATCTGCTATTATACTGGTCAGTCATTTATATTTTGTTAGTCAATATCTGAATATTGTGGAGAAATTCTAATATACAAATCAATTTTGATTAGCAATTTGTTATTTCAATTGAGAAAAATGTTCATTATAACTGTATTGTCAATCTTAGTACATTTCATTATGCAAATTACTTGATGTATTTTGTGAAACATTTATGCAAATATTGTTGAAATACAATCCAAACTCTGTTTGGGCACAACAAAAATCAGTAAGGGACATCATTGTGGTATTAGAGCCACAAATCCTGCCACCTCGTGGGAACTTGAATAACTTTATGCAAGTAGAAATTTCATATGCAGCTAGGTGAAGGTGTGAATGAGTATTATTTGAGAAGACCTTTTAATCCTCTAGGTAATACTGAAGGAGTTCGTACAGATTTTCCAGTTGAGGGACAAGCGGAAGAAGGACTTATGGCTGAGAGAAGGGATCCTCATGAAGGCAATAACATGCAGTAGATTTTGAATGAACTTGCTAGAGGGCAGCAGTAGTTGAACCAATTGTTAACTCAAATTATGCAAAATATGAACGTGAATAGGGCTGATCAGAATAATGGTAATCATGGGGAAGGTAGTAACACTGGAAATAATCAAAACAATAACACTAGAGCAGCTAGTGGAACAATATTGAGGCCATTAATGCCCACATTTTTGGATGAACAACAAGATGGATGAGGGACAACATAATGATAATGAAGGTTTTGTGGACTATTTTCATGAATACCAATATTTAGGGGATGAGTTTCACGTTGCCATGTCATTGGCTGATTTTTGTCAACTCAAGATGAGCAATAGACCCAAAAGAGAAAGAGGCTGAATTAGGAGTTAAAATGAAAAGTGGGAAACCTGTCCATACCCACTTTTGATGGTTGAGGTAAATGTACTACATGGGCTTGGGTGCAAAAGCTAGATACATACTTTCAATTCAATCCTATGATTGGAAATGAAGCAATTAAGTATGTGAATCTTCATTTGGATGGAGAGGCTCACAAGTGGTGGTATCATGGAATGATAACCTTGAGACATGCTTTCATTCATTCATATGTTGATTTTACCTAGATATTGATTGATAGATTTGGTGAAAAAGATTTGTAGCTAAATTTCAGAGAGTTGGTGCAATTGAAGTAGAGTGGCTCATTTGAAAACTATGTCTTCGAGTTCCAGAGATTGTCACTGATGGTTAGTGAGGTATCAAAAAGGAGGCTCATTGTTCTTTTTATTGAAAGATTGATAGAACCACTTCAAGGATAGGTGAAAGTTTTCAATTCACTAACATTACAAGATGCTATTAAAAAAATGAGGAATATGGAGTTCTCTATACTTAAAAGCAAATTTTAGCCTAAGACATTCCCACCAAGGAAAGATAAGAAGCCTTTTAAAAAGGAGCGGCGAAGGAAAAAAGTTTTGTTTTTCATGCAAGGAGCCATGGGAGCCAAGACATAGATGCTTAAGTAGAGGTAAAGTGCACTATATTGAGGTCATTTCAAATAGTGAAGGAGAAAAAGGGGACGACTCAGGGAGTGAACAAGATGAGGAAAGAGTTGATCTAGAGGAATAGGTTAGTGGAGGAACTTCGAGAGGAGCTACCGTTGCTATCCTATTTGGCATACCCAAATATCACTCATTTAGAGTTAAGAGGAGTTTTATAGGGGTAGCCAGTCACTATTTTGATTGATAGTGAGGCAACCCATAATTTCATTGATGAAGGCCTATGACTAAGAGAGGCTTTGAGGTAGAGGATATCAAAGGATTTAATGTTATGGTTGTAGATGGATTCACCATGAGTTCCATGAAGCATAGTTCGCAAACTTGGACTAGGAGAGTACTCAGCAAGCAAAAGAAAATTGACTCTGAGAGTACTTGGCAAAACTTGACAAAAATTTGGCACCTTAAAAAACACTTAAATTTTTGAAAAAGATAAATTTTATGCAAAATATAGCTACAAAATGAATCAAATGACTTTGGTGGGGGTTTGGGAGCAATGTCCCCAATAGGGTTGAGGGGCAATGCCCCTTGTGGGGGTCTGGGGGCAGCCCAAATGAAGAACTTTAAAACCATATAGACCTTCATGGCACACACCATTTTCCCTTGAATAGATTGCTAAAGCCAAGTAAAATTGCTTTCAATGGATGGTGTGCAAAAGAGAAGCATTTTTGAGGGTTAAAAAGACCAAAAAATGCGTCAAACTTGTGTCAAACCTGCATTTTTTCTCCTGTGGTTTTCATAAGCACTTTTTATTTTTCCTCCAACCAAGTTGTGAGTAAACTTGCAAGTTACTCATTGCTTTTTTTTTCTAGCGAGTACTCGCCGAGTAGGTAAACCATTACACAAAGAAAATATCTCAAATGAATCTCATGTTGGGTAATCACAAAGTGATCAATGACTTTTATGTAGTTGGGAATGGCACAACAAATGTTGTTTTGGAAGTTCAGTGGTTGCATTCACTTGGGAAATATTCACAAAACTTTCAAACAATGGAATTGAAATTTAAAGTGGATGGAAAGAAGGTGGTTCTTTAGGGCATGTCTAATGGAGCATCGAAGTTAGTCACAACAAAGAAGATGGAGGCCATTTTTAGACATGGTGAGGTTGCATGGGAAGCCCAATGTTTTGTTTCCACCAAGACATCTTCAAATGGTGAATGACATTATCATGATGACATACAGTTACTATTGGATAAACACATCTTAGTGTTTGGTGATATTCCTCTTGGTAGACCACCCGATAGAGGCTTTGAGCATGTTATTGAGCTCGAGGAGGGTGCCAAACTAATTATCACCCCCCTGATTGCCATAAAAAAAGGCATAAGGCGCAGATTGAAAAGGCAATCAAAGAGCTTCTTGATATGGGGCATATCGGACCTAATTTCAATGTGTTTGCTTCTTCAATAGTGTTGGTAAAAAATAAGGATGGAACTATGCGTATGTGCATTGACTACAAGGCCCTCAATAAGAAAATGATCAAAAACAGGTACCCCATTCCCAGAATCGACGAATTGATTGATGAGCTTCATGGGGCAGTTTACTTCTCAAAGATTGATCTTCGATTGGGGTATCGTCAAATTAGTAGAGTCAAAGAAGAGGATATCCACAAAACAACTTTCAAATGTCACTATACTCATTATGAGTTTTTGGTCATGTCATTTAGGTTAACCAATGTGCTTGCTACTTTCTAGTCATGCATGAATCGTGTACTAAACAAGCAATTGCATAAGTTTTTCCTTGTCTTCTTTGATGATATTTTGACTTATATTAAAACTTAGGAAGAACATCTTAGGTATATTGATGAATGTTTAGGAATAATGGAGGCACAATCACTATATGCCAAATTGTCTAAGTGTGAGTTTGAAATGACAAAGATTCTATACTTGGGGCATGTGATCAGTGTAGAGGGGGTCAAGGTTGATATGAATAAGATTTGAGCAATCGGGGATTGGCCATTGCCTAAGATCAATTGAGAGGATTCCTTGGTTTATGCAATTACTACAGGAGGTTTGTTAAGGGGTTTTCGCAGTTGGAAGCACCCTTGACAAATTTGACTAAGAAGAGGTCATTCACTTGGACAAATGCAACATAGTAGACATTTGACAAACTTAAGGAGATCATCATGCGCACTCATCTAATTTTAGCATTGCTAGATTTTTCTTAGCCTCTTGTGTTGGAATGTGATGCTTCAGCTGAGGGCATTGGAGTGGTCCTTATGTAGAAAAACATCCTATTGCATTTGCGAGCAAGAAGCTCAAGGAGGTAGAGAAAATATTTTCCATTTATGACAAAGAAATGCTAGCCATTATACATGCCTTAGAAAAATTCCAACAATATTTGGTAGGAGGTAAGTTTGTAGTAAGGATTGATGTTAACAACCTCAAATATTTCCTAATTCACAAAGATTTAAATGAAAGACAACAAAAGTGGTTTAGCAAATTACAAGCATATGACTTTGATATAGAGTATGTTAAGGGGAAGAGGAATGTAGTTGCTAATGCCTTGTCTAGGAAACCTACTTTGTGTGCAATGTTGGAAATTTCAGCAGATTGGAAGGCTAACCTTTTGGTAGAATACTCCAAAAATACTTTTGCTTGTGAGGTCATGGAGGGAAAGGTTCAAGATGATAGATTCAAGGTAGTGGATGATATTATTTTGTACAAAGATAGAATTTACCTTGTCTCAAAATCAAAGATGAAAGATAAAATATTGAGAGCCATCCATGACACGTCCTTAGCAATAAATTTGGGTTATTTCAAAACATATAGACAAATCAGAGAGAGATTCACGTGGAATTGACTTAAGGACGATGTCTTGTAGCATGTTAGAGAGTGGTTGACTTGTTGGTAGAACAAGTGGGAGCATACCTTCCCAATAGGATAATTGTGACCCCTGCCAATTCCAAAGAAAAAATGGGAGAGTCTATCTATGGAATTTATTACAAGTCTTCCGCGAGTGTAGGGTAGAGATTGTATATTTGTGTTGTGAAGAGCACAAAGATATACTGAGAGGGGCGGGGGTGAATCAGTATATCAACAAACTTTTACCCTCTCAACTTTATCAATTTTTAAACTTCAACACAATATCAACTATGCAATAAGACACAATATGATCAAGTTGACACCAACAATTGTATTTTATATTTTTATATGAAATTACAAAGATTGTAGGCACCGACCTACTTGAATCACCAATTTTGTAGTTTAGTAGGCACAAACCTACAAGGAGCACCAACCCCTTAATTTGATTTAGTAGGCACCAACCTGCAAGGAGCACCAACCCCTAATGTTCGTAGGCACCAATCTACTAGAGGCACCAACCCCCGCTTGCTAAGCACCAACTTAGCAAAAATAATAACTTCAAGAACAATGTTCCACCTTCAATGTTGCTTCTTCAACAGATGATGGACATTACAACCACTCTTCCTCTTGATTTTATCTTTCTTGAATGATGTTCACATAAATCGGCATATGATGAATTCACTATACAAATCTGCCTCTTATATTCTCTTCATACAAATTTGCCTCTTATATTTTCTTCATACAAATTTTCCTATTATATTCTTTTCATACAAATTTGCTCAACACGTACAATCTATCTTCTTGTCTTACCTCTGCAATAGATGATAATCTTTTTCACAAATCTGAAATATATCTTCGCAAAAGGACTCTGCACATCAAAACTGCAATCCTATCTTCTCATGTTCTTCTTATAGAATCTGAATACTCACATCATTCACTCTCATTCTTCTTTGTGATATATGATGCTTCTTCAAGATTCACACAAGTCCTTTAACCCTGCTCTTTTATTTCACATTCTCATTCACCCTCACACACAACTTCTCCGCTTGCCTTTATGTCTTTAGTGATTCTATGAATGGATGCAACCCCTTGAAATGGATACAACCCCTTGAAATGGATACAACCATTTAAACAATCATATCTTTTCACTAACAAATCTGCAAATAATCTTCTTAAACTTTGCTTTTCATTTGTTTGGTGTCTATGATATTCTTCTATGTCTTTCACACCACACTCCACACACTTCAAAAGTTCACCCAAAGTTTCCTTTTAAACTTGTGAAACAAGGTGACTTAAGTGAATGTTCATAACCTTTCAAAACAAAACAACACAACTTTCCGAGCAATCACATCCCTTCACACAATCCTCTCTTCACAAATCTGATCTATAAATTCACTTTAAAGCTGCACTATCTTTCTTAACATTCAACTCTCAATTTTCATATTCATTTGTTATATATGTATTTGCATTTGACCTTCATATATGGCAGCATATCTTCATCAATATGAATCTCAAATGGACTTCGTATTTCTACCCTTTAACACTTTCTCAATCTGCTCTTATTCATAGAATATTCATTACACACACACCTTAAAATGTTCCTATCATTTACCTCTTATACCTTTTCAATAGATATGCCTTTTGTGGATGGATATGTCTCCTTGTTTCTAAAAGCCCTTCACAAACAAATTTTGTCCTCTGGTGATTTTTTCTTATTCACTTTTGTGTTCTCCAAATTGTCCTCTAGTGATTTTGTCTTATTTACTTTTGTCTTCTTCTCCAAATTGTCCTCTAGTGATCTTGTCTTATTCACTTTTGTCTTCTCCTCCAAATTGTCCTCTTTGCAAAATATATCACTTGAAAATCGCTGGTATCCACAAGGTATTCGCACCATACAAAACAGATTGCTGCATGTGTATATCAAAGCATGGTGATTTTGAAATGACTTCAAACCGTCTTTTATACCATGCTTGTTTCTTTCCTTCAAAAGAGTCGGCCTCTAACATTTTTCTCTCCAATGTTTAAATCTTTAATTTAAACATACACTCTCCAACATGTAATGGATATAATGGGAAACTCTTATTACATCGGACCACTCTTGTTATAACAGGCAAATATTACATCAATGACAACATATTCTAACAATGATGACTATCTTGTCCATGCATATTTGACATCAATGACAACATTTCTAACAATCTCCCCCTTTTTCGTTGATGGCAATATATCTTTTTTCATTTCTTCTAACTCTCCCCTATTCTACTTCTCTCCCCCTTTGACATCAATGGCAAAGGGACTTCCAACAATGTCTTGCTTTTTCTGTTCCATGGAGCTACAAGATGCTGTGTATAGCTCCCCCTGAATGTATGCTCCCATCTACAAATACTCATCTTTCTCTAACTTCTTCATTCCTTGACTTCTAAATTATTTTGCTTCTTCTACTTGGAAACTTCTTCATTTTGACATCAATGCAATTTCCAACAATTGAAGCCAATTCATCATCTTCTTTAGATACCAATCCATAGGTAGATTTTTCTCTTCAAAATTTTGAGATACTTCACTTTTCAGTTATCTTCTCCATGGGGCTGAAAGATAGTGCCAACTTAGCTGCCCCTAAATTCGTGCTTCTTTTCAAAATAGTGTATGACATGTATCTTGCATGATCATAGATTTATCCTCATCATCATTTTGCTTTTGTTTCCTTCTCCATACTTTTGTGAGCTTTCTCTCCTTTTCCATGGTGTTCTTCATATCTTGTCTAGGTGGTTTCATAAAGCCACATCTACAAAAACGTGCTACGTGTCCAAAGTTGTTGCACTTGTAACACATAATGTCTTGAGTCTTGACCAAATGAATTATAATTTCTCCTAGTGAAGTTTGAAGTATTTCTTGCACGAAATCTGCAATTCATTGCTTTGTGGCCAAAATAGTTGCATGAAAAACAGTATCCATTGAAAGAATAAAACTGCCTAGAGTTAAATTTTCTTTCATTTTCCTTGTAAGTTGTGGCATTCTCTTCAAACTTTTGTACATTCCTCCTTTGGCTTTTCCAATTCATTTTTCAACATGGCAACTTCTTGTTCCAACTTGTCACAATCTCTCTCTTTTGCACTTAACTTGTTTTTTATTTCATTTTCAACTTGTTCGGCCTCTACAAGTTGAGTCCTTAAGTCTTCAATGATTTTATTTGATTCTTCCAAGCTTTCAGTCATTTCTTTGATCTTCATTTCATACTTGGTAACTTTCTTTTTCATCTTCTCATTTTGTTTGTATGCATAATGGAGCTCTTCTTCAAGATCTACTTCTTCTTCTTCATTGCATTCTTGATTAGCATCACGTTCTTCATATTCAGCCATGAACAATATTTCTTCTTCATCATTGCTTTGGCTGTCATCACTTTGTTCTTTTGAAGAGCTGCATTGTTTCTCTGAATAAAATCTCTTTTTTCTGTTTTTGGAATTTCTTCTTTGACTTATGCTTAGAATTTTTCTTTCCCTTTTTATTTGTGTATACTTCCTCTTCATCCTTGCTTGTGTCACTTTCATTTTGAGGACATTTGGATGCATAATGTCCAACTCTCCACAATTAAAACATTTAAAAGGATGTTTTCCTTTGTACTTTCCACTTCCTTTCTTAAGCTTCCTCATGAAATAGCCCTCTGTAAGAGACCAGGTGTCTCTCAACCCCAAACCCTAACTGAAATCACTGATTTTTGTTTGTTTTGTAATTTTTTGTGTTTTTGGTGGTTTTTTGCATTAAACAGGAAATTGTGATTTTGCTTGTAAAAGACTAGAAAATTAATATAAAATACTTAATGCTTGGAAACTATAGAACATGTATCAAATATCACTGCCGGGTCATTTATTGATCATTCAGGATGATTACAAGATTGATACTTCAACTTCCGAACAAAAAGGCAAGAATATTTAATATGAAAAACCTGGTTTATTGCAGCCGCCAGGAATGTAGAAGAGCATGTACGGCCAGCATAAACAATGATTCACTCCTCCAGAAGCAACGTCAAATCCTCCTCAATAGCAAAGCGCCCACACTGGAGACCACAGGAGACAACAGGGCAAGGCGTATCACTTGCAAATGAAAAGTACGGCCTTCCAGCAGTAGTACGGCCTGTACAGCAGCAACATTTAATACAGTACGGCCTCAATGGAAAAGGTGTCAGATCTCTGTGAAAACAATCTCAAAGGGTGCGCCAATGATAACTGATGAAGAAACTCTGTAAATCCTTCTGAAATCGATCCAATCAGTTCAACTGTAACTTCTGTGTGAAGTCACCAAGTAGACAATCTTCAACTGGTATTGCACAGCCTCAGTATGTCAGATCTTGAAGAGGTATCGTTCTTCAAAACCAATCGTCTGCTGAAACCCTAGGTTTTGCAAACTTCAATGCTCAGAGCAAAAAGAAGACAAATTGAATAATCATAACATAAGAGTTCGATTTGTCTTTGGCAGTCAATATATAAGCTTCTTGAGAAATTCGACCAAACCCTTCCTTTTAATAATCATTTAAATAAATGATTTAATTTGCCTGTTTGGACTTAGGAAAAATATTTAATAATAGGCGCCTTCTTCATTAATGAATAAATACTCATTCATTAAATTAATTATGCCACTTTATTATAAAGTATTAGAATACTTTATAATACGCCTTAATTATATTATTTAAATACATTAATAAAGTGACTTTATAATATAAAGTCAAAATATTAATTATTTAATAAATCATTAAATACTCCGTTATTCTTCCATCTGACCAACAAACTGATGCACTGGGTCGAATTTGAGCAGACCAGCTGAACCAGGTGCCCTGCCAAAAATAGCAGCTTCCCCCTGTCCGACTTTCTAAAAATAGCAAGTCTCTGAAAAACCACTCTGAAGGATTCTGCGAAGGCCCAACCTGAAACAACTGCAAAAATGAAGCTCTTGAACACGGGGTAACTGCCTCAATTGATCCTCTACACATATTTGTCAGCCTACGAGGACCAGGATGATAGGCTAACCACATATCCAGCTGCGCTGACTAGAATGGGGACATCACAGTCCACCCTCCCTGAAATTGCTTGTCCTCAAGCAATCTCAACTTTGGATGCTGTAAAATCTCCTCGGACTCCCAAGTAGCATCCTCAACTGGAAAATCTCTCCACTTGATCAGATATTCCCTAATCACCCGCCTCCGAAGGTGTCTCTCTCTCATCTCGAGGATGGCCTCAGGTACTAGTATCAATTTCCCTTAGTCTGTAAGGGTAGAAGCCCGGAGAGGGTATCACATCTTGCTGACCCAATGCCTTCTTGGCGAGAAGTGAAACACATTATGAACCACGCTTCTGCTGAAGTAAGTCCAACTCATAAGCAACCTCGCCCACTCGTCTGACACACGAAATGGACCATAGTAACGAGGCTTCAGCTTCTCTGCCCCACTCTTCCGCAGAGTAGACTGACGATACGGCTGCAACATAAGGTACACCATATCACCCACATCAAAGGAACGCTCAACCCTCTTCTGATCAGCATACTGCTTTTGCTGATTCTGTGCCCGCTGGATATTGTCTCTGAGAGACCTCAAAATGTCCTGCTGACTCTGCACCATATCCCCTGCACTCGGCACTCTGCTATCACTCAATATCAGGTCCAAAAGGTTGGGCGCCTCATACCCATACAAAGCCATGAAGGGTGTCATCTGTATCGTCATGTGGTGAGTCGAGTTATAACAATACTCGCAGAGATATATCCACCTCACCTAAGCTCTCTGTTGTCCAGCTATGTAATTGCGCAAGTAACCTTCCATCCACTTATTGACAATTTCTGTCTGCCCGTCTGTCTGCGGATGGTAGCTGGTTCTCGGTGTCAGTTCGGTTCCACAGAGCCTGAACAACTCTTGCCAAAAGTTGCTCATGAACCGACTGTCTCTATCGCTGACTATTGTCCGAGGCAACCCATGTAACCGGAATACCTCTCTGAAGAAAAGCTCTGCAGTCTGCGACGCTGTGAATGTAGTAGTAATCGGGAAGAAGTGTGCATATTTGGTCAACCGATCAACCACTACGTAGATGCAATCTTTACCTTGGGCTTTCGGCAAACCCGTGATAAAGTCCATCGACAAACACTCCCACTTCCTGTCAAGTATCGGAAGTGGCTGGAGCAATCCAGCAAGATATGTGTGTTCCTGCTTGTTCTGCTGGAAAACAGTACACTCTCGAACATACTGTAGAACATCAGTTTTCAGCCCTTTCCAAGTAAACCGCTCCCGAACCATCTTATATGTCTTGTAGTACCCGGGATGGCCCGCCATAGGAAGATCATGAAAGGCTCTCAAAACTGTATCCCTCACCTCAGAGCCAGGAACCAGAAAAATCCGCCCCTTGTAAATGATCAAGTCATCTACAATAGTGTACCTACTATCCTGCTCTGTCCCATCAACAATGCTAGAAGCCCATAGGTTCTTAGCATACTCTGCAATAATCCGATGCCTCCAATCCTCTGAGATCTGTGCCATGGCATTCAACTGAGGTCTACAAGACAAGGCGTCAGCTCCAACATTCTGCTTCCCCTTAATGAAGGTGATGTCAAAGTCATACGACTGCAGTTTGCTGACCCATTTTTGCTGCCTCTCATTCAGGTCTCGCTGTCCAAGGAAGTGTTTCAGGCTATTGTGGTCTGTATGAACACTGAATTTGCTGCCTACCAAGTATTGCCCGAACTTAGCCAAAGCATGCATAATGGCTAACATCTCCTTGTCGTAAATGCTGTAGAACCTCTCAAGACCCCTAAGCTTTCTACTCTCAAAAGCAATAGGGTGTCTTTCTTGCATCAAAACTGTTACATCCCAAATTGTGACGTTACAATTTACCATCACTAGATAGAGTAAATGTGAATTCTAGAGGTGAATTAATGATGCTTGTACTTTGTTTTCAATATGAATGATGTTTCATTTGATGTGAAATACTGCATAAAGGAGAATAGAAGGTTATTGATTTATGAATAATCTAACTTTTGAAATGTTTCATGTATTCTGCTTTGTTATGAGCATATGACTGCTGATGTCATGTCATGGTGTGCAAGTATGAAGACTGTTCCTCCGGACAGAGGAGAGATATCACTCGGGGAGGAACTTGGTCGGGTAAGCAGTAACGAGTACCAAATGAGCATACACACACGTCAGTATAGGTTCTAAGAAACCAAGTCAGTTATGTTGGTCTAGATAAGTCATCCTTAGGCTTGGAGTTATGTTTAGTTCTTTATGCTTTGAAAAGTGGTGATTACTTATTTGTCTGACTTATTGTGCTTTGACCTTAATGTGGAAACGTAAATGGATATATGTTAAAAGGTCAAGTGAGTATGTGTATACGTGTATATAATGTACGCGTATCCATATGAATATACATGTCAAATACATACGTATGCTCGGCAGATGGATGTGCCCATACGTATGTGTCGATATGGTATACATACATTTACGTGTACACTACGTATAATACGCATTGTGATATACATATATATATACATACCCACGTTATCTATTACCTGTGAATAGTGATATTAATTATATTATTTAATATTGCCTAGGAGATTTACGTATATTTTATGTGAAAATATATATATTAATAAAATGATTGTTAATATATACATCAATACATAAGGAATGTGTAAATAATTATATATTTATATATTATATGTAATAATATTAAAATTAATATATTCTTAAATATAAATACGTTTATATATAAAAATATATTAATATTTAATAAAATACATATGTATATAAAATATACAATTATATATAATTAAAATTTAAAATGAAGGAAAATATTTTCAAATGTTTTAAAGAATGAACATTATTCCAAAAAGGATAATATGCGCAATATTTTGTAGAAGGAAATATTTGAATAAAAATGAGTATCGAACCTAGGTTTTATGGCGATTTTATTTAAAGCTTTATTTAAAACGTATTAATCTGTGAAGAGCAATTTCAAATGGAAAATAATTGAAGATTTCATTTTTTTAACGACACCTCTTTAAGGCATATAATAAATATGAATTTCGTTTTAAAACTATGTCGAAACTATGAAAGTGAAAATAAAACGAAATGAAATACATTTTCATGAAAAATCGCGTGAGGAAGACGCGCGCAGGAAGAAAAACGCGTCTGAAGCGCGCGGGCAGAGAATAGATCAATAGATAATGACCAAAAACTATTCTTAAGGCGTCTGAAATGGCAACGTGGATTGTTGCAGACTCGACCTATCATTTGAAACGAAATTTTCAAATCATTTATATCAAAATTAACCTAAAATCTGGAGGACGCCTTGAGCTGTCAAAATCCGCCATGAGAGTTGATTTATTCTTCATTTGCTGGCTCAAAAGGAAGGCGATTCACCTTCTTTTTGATGATTAACAGTTTAGAAACTTGCCAAGTATCATTTTGACTAATTCTTGAGACTTGTTGTCAATCCACATGCCTTCTTAAGTGGAAAACTGTTACAATTCGAGCCTATATATAGACGCCTTCCATTCATTATAGGGGGACATTGAACAATCCGAATTCATCATTCTTATTGAGCTTCCATAATCATTCCCTGTTTTGGTTATAATATTCTGTATTACTGAGTTTAAAAGATACTGTGAATTTTTACCAGCAATTACCAGTTACTGTGGCTAGCCCTGTTTGAGCTATGAGTGAGCTTTATTATTGCTGAGAGAAGCCTTTCATAATTTCTGAGATCATATATCACCATTTGTTGAGAGACATCCCCTGTTATTATCTTCACCAAATTCTGAGTTCACAGTAAGAAGTTGAGATTACTTTTCATTTGTAGCAAGTAATTAATTTCTGAGGAAGAGTTTGAGACTGGTCTGAGAGTGCTGGAAGTCTTTCGTTGGAGGTCTGAGGAGCTGCAAACACAATCAAGTTCACCCTCTAAAAGGAAAGGCATATACCAGGCATGATGTTTCTTCTTTCATGTTCTAGAGCGTATTACTTGATATATAGTTAAAAGAGTAAAAACCTGTTTGCATTAGTGTGTGTTTTGCATTAAGGTATAAAATATGTATGAACTCCATATGAGGAGTATATACGGTTTCAACAATTAAAGGATTATGAAAAAGGGATTATATGAGTAAAGAACTTAAGGGATTAGTTTACTTATCTTACATTTAAGAGAAATAACCGAAAAAGATAAAAGGGAGGGATTTATTTGCATTTTGAATGACTTTTGCATATTGTGTATGATCTCTGTATATGGAGAATACGTAGGTGTACTTATTATCTACTAGGAACGAAATGAAGGCAGAATCAAGTAAAGTCTTTTAGTTTAAGTTATTAGGATAACAGAGGCAAGCTAAGTACTCCTAGGATAAAGATTTCCTAATTAGGAGGGTTGATACAAGACACTTGTAGACTGTCTCATTTCTAGTAGGTTCGTATGATTGTAGGATATCTGGGGTGACGGATTACCCAATGAAGGATAAAACCTACGCATAGAGTAAGGAAGCCTCAAGTCAAATTGGCCCTGAGTAGTGTATATGATAGATGATCATCATTCGAAGTACTGAATGAGAATACTTTGGCCAAAGTAGTGAAAGGTACGACATCCACTTAGGTATGAGATAGTTGAGACTACACTGTCAGTTCATTGTGATCCGGGTACTAGATCATGATTGTGAAATAGCAAGGTTCTAGTTGTGTAGGACACAACACTATGCTCAGTTGGTAATCGTTAAAGGATACCCTACCAATCTCTTCTTCGAAGGGAGGGCCGTTCATTGCAAAATGATCGTGCGGGGGACCGCATTATAAGTCCGTGGTTGGCGGAAAAGCGCCCGAGTGATGTTTCTCCTCCACAGTGAGCGGCCGATGTACCAAGATTTGAAAGGAAGGACTTCTGGACCTTCTTACTTCTATTTGTGCAAAAGCTTACGAGCTATGTATGTAATTGTATTACTTTTGAACTCTGATTTATATTTGCAATAAAAATGGAATTCGTGTGGAAACATATTGTAACTTGTACGAATTTATCAATAAAGAAAGGAATTTTTTTTTATTGTATCATCTTTGTTACTTGTTACCTTTACATGTTTAAGGTGAGAATTGGAATTTTTTTTTATTTACGCAGAATTGGGTCGTTACAAAAACGGCACCAATGCCCTCTCCTGAAGCATCGCAAAACAAATCAAATGACTTCGTAAAGTTAGGCAATGCTAGCACTGGACATGAAGTCATGATCACCTTAAACTTGTCAAAACACTCCTGCGCCTGTGGTGACCAAGTAAAAGCCCCCTTCTTTGTCAAGTCAGTAAGGGGTGCGGCGTGGCATGAGAACCCACTAACAAATCTCCTGTAAAAAGCACACAACCCAATGAAGCCTCTGAGCTGCGTAAGGTTCTCAGGTACCGGCCACTCAACTATTGCTCGGACCTTCTCAGGGTCCATACTCACTCCCTTGGCACTGATGATGTGCCCCAGATACAACAACTCCTCCATACCTAGCTCACACTTGGATTCCTTGGCATAGAAAGACTCATCAGCCAAGATACCCAAAACGGTGTCTAAGTGAGCTAAATGCTCCTCCCATGACCTGCTATATACCAGAATGTCGTCGAAGAAGACCAATACAAATCTCCGCAGCTGAGAACTGAAGACCCTGTTCATAGTAGCCTGAAAGGTGGCAGGTGCGTTGGTTAGACCGAAGGGCATAACCAAGAACTCGAAGTGATCGCAATGGCACTTGAAAGCGGTTTTCTCAATATCCTGCTCCCTCATCTGAATCTGGTGGTACCCTGACCTCAAATCAATCTTCGTAAAGAAGATAGCACCGTGCAACTCATCAATCAGCTCGTCAATGCGTGGTATCGGGTACCTGTTCTTAATCGTCCTCTTGTTTAGCTGGCGGTAGTCTATGCACATCCGCAGTGACCCATCCTTCTTCACCAATACAACCGATGAAGCAAAAGGTGACTTGCTAGGTCTAATGTGTCCCATGGCCAATAACTCATTGATGGTCTTCTCAATCTCATCCTTGAGTCGTTTCGGATGCCTATAGGGTGTGATCATAATGGGCTTTGCGCCCTCCTCCAACTCAATGATATGCTCCGTGCCTCTGTCTGGAGGTCTACCAGGTGGAATGTCACTAAACACTTTGGAGTGTTTAGTCCTCAATATCTGAATGTCACGGTGGTACTCACCCTTCTGCTGCTCCTGCTGTGCTGGCATCAACATACACTCTGTAGCCCAGTCAACCATATCATGACGAATGAGTCTCTCCATCCGCCTGAACGAAACCATCCTCAGATTACTGTCTCTAATGGCCTTGATGACACGAGGTCTCCCATCCACCTTAAACTTCATCTCCATGTCTCATAGATTGAGTGTGAACTCACCCAAATCGTGCAACCATGCCATTCCTAACACCACATCAGTATCTCCCATATTAACAACGTAGAATTCAGTCTTGAACTCATAGTTGTTCAGTCGCATCGGAAGATCAGTAATCTTTCTGTCACATTTGAGGGTGTACCCATCAGCCACCTTGACTCGAATTCCCTCAAACTCCTCTGTTTGAATACCACGTCTCTCCACCAATCGTGCATCAATGAAATTATGTGTGGCACCCGTATCCAGTAAAGTGATCACCTTTTGACCTGCTAGGAGCCCGCGAAGTCTAAACGACCCATCTCTCTGAAGGCTAGTCAAATGGGCTTCCTGTAGCTTCCTTCCTCCTTCGTTTTCACCCTCATTTTCGGACCTGTCATCATCTGAATGCTCGGAATCAGCTTGCTGGTCTGACAGATCATATTGCTCTTCGCCCTCATAAAACCATTCCATCTGATTGTTTTTGACCTTGGGACGAAGTGGGCATACATGTTTTTCATCGTAGGGTGCCTTGCACCAGAAACACAGTTTTTTCTTCCGCAATTCATTCAGTGTTTCTCTGTCAAAGGGTGGTGCATTCTGTCTCTTAGGATCCAGTGGATCCCTCTTTCTCTCAAAGGGTCTATTCCTATCAAAAGACCTATTAGGCCTCGTATAGGGTGTCGAACCTGAAGTGAACTTGCTGCGAGGTGCTGCAAGCTCCATGTTCCGCGCCTTCCTCATGGCTTCCTGAAGGGTAGGAGGATCAAATGCCTTGACCCAACCTCTCATAGGCTCTGTCAAACCCTCGACGAAAAGTATAACAAGTCTCCACTCTAAAATGCCTGTCACCATGACTGCAACCTTCTGAAACTCACTGACATACGCATCCAAACTACCTGTCTGTCTGAGCTGAGCTAGCTCTCTGAAGTAGAGTTCCGAATCTTTCTTATCAAAACGCTCTATGAGCCTGCTGGTGAACTCCTGGTAGGTAGTAACTGCATGATGGCCAAGTGTGTACATGCCATGATGCCACCAATCATGCGCCAGCCCATCAAGATGCAAAGTAGCAAACTTAATGGCCTCATCCTCCTGCATAGGTCTCAGTGAAAGATAATTGTCCAACTTCTGGACCCAAGACCTTGCTGATGTCTTATCAGAACCATCATAGTATGGCAAGGTGATTTTGCTGACTGCGTACTGCAAATCCCTGTTCACCTGTGGCTGTGGCTGCTGGTACTGAGGAGCTCTACGGTCAAATCTGCCTCCTCTAGGTTTATGAACATCCATAAACTCATGAAATGATAATGCCTGTCTGATCTCAGGTGCTAATGATAGATACTCTCCGTGAAATCTAGTCACATCCGCCACTGACATGCCATTATGTGGCTGAAACTCCTGATGATGCCCCTGCTGCTCTGCCCCCGGAGTCAGAGGTGGGGTCTCTCTGGGTATGAATGTAGGTTCTCCAGGCCTACGCTCATGATAGATCGGTGATGGCTGTCGTGGTGTTGATGCCAAAGGCTGATCCACTCCTGCAGTCCTGCTCGACTGTCCGATCTGAATATAGTGCGGTTGTGATGGAGTATACTGCCTAATAGTGCCCATCAATTGGGACATCATGTCCATCATATTATCGTGCTTGCGTCTGAACTCCTCATCGGTAATGTCGCCCTCTCCATGTGCTTTCCCTGAATCCCTAAGTGTCTCTGCAGGGATCTCACGGTCTGCCATTAGAAGTTTGTTTATTGTTCTATTCTTGTTGGAATAGATGCGAATACCGATTATCGATAGCACATGCAACCGAGGAATAGGTGGACTGTCCAATCCTCAACTCTGCCTGTTCCTACACCCTTGGTATAATGAATAATGTCTCTACTCATGAAAAAGCAACCAAAAAGCACTCTGTTTTCTGAAAAAGCAACTGAAAAAGCACAGGATGGCAGGAAAACTGTGCTCTGATACCACTGTAAGAGACCAGGTGTCTCTCAACCCCAAACCCTAACTGAAATCACTGATTTTTGTTTGTTTTGTAATTTTTTGTGTTTTTGGTGGTTTTTTGCATTAAACAGGAAATTGCAATTTTGCTTGTAAAAGACTAGAAAATTAATATAAAATACTTAATGCTTGGAAACTACAGAACATGTATCAAATATCAATGCCAGGTCATTTATTGATCATTCAGGATGATTACAAGATTGATACTTCAACTTCCGAACAAAAAGGCAAGAATATTTAATATGAAAAACCTGGTTTATTGGAGCTGCCAGGAATGTAGAAGAGCATGTACGGCCAACATAAACAATGATTCACTCCTCCAGAAGCAACGCCAAATCCTCCTCAATAGCAAAGCGCCCACACTGGAGACCACAGGAGACAACAGGGCAAGGCGTATCACTTGCAAATGAAAAGTACGGCCTTCCAGCAGTAGTACGGCCTGTACAGCAGCAGCATTTAATACAGTACGGCCTCAATGGAAAAGGTGTCAGATCTCTGTGAAAACAATCTCAAAGGGTGCGCCAATGATAACTGATGTAGAAACTCTGTAAATCCTTCTGAAATCGATCCAATCAGTTCAACTGTAACTTCTGTGTGAAGTCACCAAGTAGTCAATCTTCAACTGGTATTGCACAGCCTCAGTATGTCAGATCTTGAAGAGGTATCGTTCTTCAAAACCAATCGTCTGCTGAAACCCTAGGTTTTGCAAACTTCAATGCTCAGAGCAAAAAGAAGACAAATTGAATAATCATAACATAAGAGTTCGATTTGTCTTTGGCAGTCAATATATAAGCTTCTTGAGAAATTCGACCAAACCCTTCCTTTTAATAATCATTTAAATAAATGATTTAATTTGCCTGTTTGGACTTAGGAAAAATATTTAATAATAGCGTTCTATTTTTTTTTAAAAGGTGCAATGCACCCATATTATAGGGGTAAACGCTTTTGACCGGAGCTATGAACCGGATACAAGAAACCACAAGAAACAACCAAATCCGCGCGAGCACAACCGCCCAGCGAAGGCACAAGGCCTGCGAGCACTTTGGCCCAGCGAAGATTTGAACCCTGGTGGCAGTCACTACAACCAAGCGACTTGACCACCGAACCACGCCCTCATGGGCTTCTTCATTAATGAATAAATACTCATTCATTAAATTAATTATGCCACTTTATTATAAAGTATTAGTGTTAATGTTATAGTAGCTTCGATAGCTCCTTCCAGCTCACTTCTTCCGTGGAAGTCTCAAATTGAATAATAGCCATTGGCTATTCAATTTACTTTTATTGTGTTGTATTTCATGCTTTGGCCGACATGAAAGAATTCGTAATTCATAAGAGACATTTAATATACTTCTTAGCCGACTTCATCTCCTTGGGATTTGATTTCTTTAAGGTGGCCGACCTCTTGTGAAGAGGTGTGAAGGCCGACATACAATATTCATTCAGGCCGACATACACTAGTTATCAAGGCCGACTATCTTAAAAGGATATTCACAATGTCTTGAGGCCGACTTGAAGGATCTTGAGGCATGCGTCTTGTATATATATCCTCCTTGTTTCGTCCATTGTCACCATCTAGAAGAGTTCGATATTCATATCTGATCAAGTGCTAATACATAAGCTGGAGGAGTTCGATCATTTTATATCTGTTTTGTATTATCAAGTACAAATCTTGTATCAAGTGTGAGCTGATTATCATGTGCGAATAAGAGACTGCGAACAGATGCAAACTCTGCCACATTTGGATCTGTGTTAGATGCAAACTCTCTATATCTGTGTTAGCCGCAAACTCTTCATATCATTTCAGATCTGTGCGCTCTTCATATCATTTCAGATCTGTGCGCTCTTCATATCATTTCGGATCTGTGCAAACTCAGCCATTTCGGGTCTGTGTTAAGTGCGAACCATGTCAGGTGCTCAAGGGTGAAGATCAGTGCGAAGTAATATGATGCGGATTCATATCTAACAGGTTGACAACAAATTGTGTTTGTTAGTACTGTCAAATGTTATTCTTGTAGACAGTCAATTCATATATAACAGGTACGAACTGGCAGACTATTATATGTTCCTTTTCATCTTGCCAGTGTTGAATATCGGTCTTGTGTTAGACCTCGTTGTAATGTGCAAAATTGCCACTGTTGCATCAAAATAAGAGAGATCTTTGTTGTTGGGTTTTTCTCCCTCAAGAGGAGGGTTTTCCCAGGGTATATGCTGTGTTATTTTGTCTGATTTCGAATTATTTTTCTGTGCATTTAATATGTTCACATAAATTTAACAATTAGAATACTTTATAATACGCCTTAATTATAATATTTAAATACATTAATAAAGTGACTTTATAATATAAAGTCAAAATATTAATTATTTAATAAATCATTAAATACTCCGTTATTCTTCCATCTGACCAACAAACTGATGCACTGGGTCGAATCTGAGCAGACCAGCTGAACCAGGTGGCCTGCCAAAAATAGCAGCTTCCGCCTATCCGACTTTCTAAAAATAGCAAGTCTCTGAAAAATCACTCTGAAGGATTCTGCGAAGGCCCAACCTGAAACAACTACAAAAATGAAGCTCCTGAACACTGGGTAACTGCCTCAATTGATCCTCTACACATATCTGTCAGCCTACGAGGACCAGGATGATAGGCTAACCACATATCCAGCTGCGCTGACTAGGATGGGGACATCACATCCTTTGCTTCATCGTCACTTGATTCTCATTCGATGTATCATGTTTGGTTTTTCCTTTCTTGGATGCTTTGAAGGAAATCTCATTTTGTGTTCTTCCCTCAATCCTCATTTCATAAGTAGCAAGAATCCCATGTAGTTCATCTTTTGTCAATGTGTCTAGATTTGTCAACTCTTCCAATGCTGATACCTTGGATTCAAATCTTGTGGAAAGAGATCTTAATATTTTATCAACAATGAAGGCATCATCAACATCTTCACCAAGTCCTCTCATAATGTTCACAATTTCATCTATGCGAAGAAAATATGATGCTATTGTTGATGTGATTTTTGTGACCGCACCAATCAACAGAACAAAGTATCCATAGGCTACTCTATTCTCTCTTGATCAAAGTATTCCGTACGCTAAGATTGCGAGACAGATCGTACGTTCAACTCCAAGGTTCTGATAATGTAATGGAATACTCTCAGTCGGTTCGTTGTGATTTGCTGTTTTCACAAGGGGACTTACACAATTGTTCAGAGGTTTGCAGCTGACAGTAGGTTAATGATTGGAAGGGGATTTTCGTGAGTGATGCGAATGATTTGGCAATAAGGTACGAACTTCCTAAAACTAACTAGAAATGTACTGAATTGAAATGAGTGTAGAGTTTTAGAAGATCTAAATTCTATACTAAAGGAGGACGTGGGATCAATCTCAACAGACTTCAACCAGACTCTGCTTCGCCTCACGTTGGACAGCTTACACAAGGTCGGTGCACTCTTCAAGGGAGCGACAAGGGGTTTTCAAGTCACAGTTCAACATAAAGACACCATCAAGATGATGCATGCAAGACATGAATCATAACTGAAGTTAGGCTTGTAAAGTTTTCCAATTGACCACACAAGGCAAACTTGCTGTCAGCAAGTTGCTAGTGGTATGGATTAGAATGAAGCTGCCTTGATTAAACACCACAATCCATGATTAACATCTACTTGCATAAAAATGAAAGTTACTCTAATCTAAGCTACTTGAAGTAGAAGGGGTGAAGAAATCTTGCTAGCTGGTCATAACAAAAGACAAATTCACCATCAATGAAAGCTCTCTTTATTATGATAGTTTTCACAACAATCTCTTACAAAGTTCTCAATGGAAAACTTTCCTTCTCCTCCAAACTATGCTATGCTAACAAACTATGCTAAACTATTACAACTATCAGTCTCTCTGCTTTAGTCTCTAATCTGATCTAATCTAATGATATACAAATGAGGGGGGATGCCCCTTTATATAGCTGGCCAAGTCCAATGGACGGCTCAGATTACAATCAAATGGAGGGCTTAGATTAAGCCACATCAGCCCTAACCCTAAAAATTGCCAGAATAGGTAGTGGTACAATAAATGAATCAAAAGATTCCCACTCACTCCCAAAATAGCAAAGACAATTAATGTCCACTATCAATCCTCCAGAAGGTCGTCATCCAGAAGGGCATTTCCGTTCTCCTTCTCCTTGGCTGCAAAATCAATGAATCGGGTCAGCACAACTTCAACTTCCTGAATTGAAATTGGCGGAATGTGATCAAGTTGGAACTCTAACACTGTGACTGCCTGCCCATGCCGCGTACAAGACTTTTTCCAAGCAACTAATGCGTCCTGAGTGTTCTGAATAATGCTTGAGAAAGTTGAGGTGTTCTCAAAGTCATTCTGGACAAAAGTATTCACCTCTGGAAAGAAAGGTGGCAGCCTACTCCTCAAACTATTAGCAGTCACCTCATCAGAATTCAGCCTCCCAGCAAAGATAGCCTCTAAGGTGTTCAGGACTCCATCAATAATGGTCGTCATAGCCTTCCTGACTCTGGCTGAATCTGCCTGTGTTGCATCAAAGAACCCTCGGCCTGTGACAACTAAAGAGTACGAGCAGGCAAAATCATACCTGGCCCCTTCCTGAATCACGCCTCCCTCAATCAACATATGTAAGGGAGTATGCATCAAAGCCTCCAAATGCTGAATAACCTTGCTCTGATAGATATGAGCATCACCCCAGGCCTGATCAATTGCATCCATTCGTGCCATAATGCTGGAAGCTTGCTGGTAAGCATGAGCAAGATCTTCCATAAACTTTTCCGTCTCAACACGAACGCTGGCCACCCACTTATCTGCTTCTTGTGCCATCTTTCTCAAATCCTCCAAGCCATTAACTAATTCTCTAGACAACTCGGCTGGAAGCTCAATCACTGGATTTTGCTGCCCACAAGGACGAGACAAATGTTGCACGTAGCCTATCAATGTCTTGTGCTCGTTCTTCAATTTCTTGTATTTGCCTTCAGTCTTGAGCAATCTATACTTGAGCGCCTGATAAGAGTTATCAAAATCCTATTTGTAGGGTATTTGGGCAATCTATACGGGTATGAAGAAAACCCTTGCAGCCTAACATAAGTAAATTTCGGAAATTGGATAAACCAACAACTGTACCTTTCTATTAATTCTTGAGATTCCTTCGAGATCCTGTGATGAGTCCTTTGTTGAAGTGATTTCGTTATGTGCATCGTGAAGGCATCATTGACTCTCTTGTAATGAGATGTACTTGTCAAATGCAGCTACGGACAAGCCTCATGAATCTTGAACTTATGAGAGCCACATCCAATTGGCTCCTTGTATGATATTCCCCTGTACTTCGTCATACGAGCCAACATGTAGACGATGTATGAGCCCATATAAAATGTTTTTGTCCTCAAACTTCAGAGCTGCTCGTGCAAGTTATCACTAATCATTACCATCCAATTAATATGCTCCTTGCCTTCCAGCACAAGGTTGATAGAATATAACATCCATGGCTCGAAGATGAACGCTTGAGAACATCCTCCAACTCTGCTGAACATCATAATCAAATCAGAATACTCCTGCTTCAAATCATCTGATATTATTTGCTTTGGCAACTTCGTGCGAGAGGGCTTGGGCTTGTTCATCCAACAACAGTTAATCATATCAGCACATCTTTCAAATGTTGAAGCATACATCCGCTCAGCATGTTCTCTCGTCTTGTAGATCATCTTCTTGTGTGAAGGAATTCCAAATGCTTCGCCGATAGCTATAGGTGTGAGGTTGGCGAACAACTTGCCATCTGGTGAAGTAATAGTCCTTCGGTCTAGATTGTAACAGTTAGCACACTCCATAATCAGCTCTGGACACTGAATGGCTGGAGGAAAACCAACAGCTGCATATAATCCACTCTTGACAATATTATGCGGAGTGATTGAAGGACGATGGCTTCCAACTCCCATCATTCGACTTTTGAAAGCCTCCATGTTGAAAGAACCCAAGTTAGTATCAGCTAACTTGCCCAGCTTCAAAGAGAATTTTGACTCCGGCAGGAAAGACTTGCTCAACTTCTTGATCATAGCCTGTCGGGATGCATTTGCCTTGTTGGATTCAACATTGTTCTCTTTGCCAGTTGCTCTTACTTCAGCCATTCTGCAAAAACAACAAATAGTCATTAGATATTTAACTTAGAAAATAAAATCATATTGGGGCTGCCAACCGACTTTTGAAAATGAGAAGCTGCAACATTGTATTTCATCTTCAAACCTCAACACTTCCTGTAGCAACTTCAAACTTTTAACGCTTAGAAAGTTTTCCAAGCTAGTTTTAGCAACTTCAGCACTTAGAGAAAATCGGCCAACTTCACTTCAGCCACTCCTCAGCTTCAATTTTATTTCGCACTTAGAGCTCAACTTCAGCTTTAACAATCTCTCAACTAGAGCCCAAGTTCGCACTTCTTCACCAAGTTTTAGCTCACACTGCAATCTTCACTTCAGAGCTCAAGTCGTACTTGCTAGCTGATGGAGAAAAATGAAACAACTTCACAGTTCATATAGCTAAGTTGAATTCTAGAAGAAGCCAATTTTAGCCAGTTCATTAAATTTCCACTACTTCACTATAGGAATTGGAATTTCCCTCCTTAGGCAGCTGCAACACTTGGCGTCTGGCATGCATAATATCTTGACTTTCTAGAATTTCAAAAAGATTCATCTCCATTAGGCGTATTTCACTGGCATTTTAAAATCTTTTGAAAATATTAACTTCAACTGCATCTTGTAAGAAATTCATTTCACCAGCCGAGGCTTTGATATTTGATTTCCTCCATCTCTGGCTCGAGAAAATTATTCTCACGAAGAATTTGATCAAATTCATCTAGGCAATCAACTTCAAATTCACTATCCAAGGCATTTTATTTCAACATCTTTTATTCCTTGCCTTAGAAATTTTTAAAATTTTTACCCCTAGAAAATCTTGTTATTCAGGTGCCCATCAAAAATCTTCATCATAAAATCCTCAGCAAGGCGTGGGAAATTTTAAAATCAACTCCTTGTTGAATATATCCAGTACCCAGAAGAAAATTCCCTTCAGAAAGTATCGAATTCATTTGTCTACAAACGAAGGGGTACATTTTTTTTTTTTGAATTTTAACCTTAGAAAAAAATTTTACCATCAAATTTATCTTCATTCATCACCTCTGGGCATATTTTTCTTGCTTGGCCTTGACAATTTTTTATCAATCTTGTGAAGCTGGTATATTCTGACTCATCTTTGCCAATTTTATTCATGCCTTAACAAATTTCACCACCTTCTCAAACTTGGGCGTATTTTCCTCTAGAGGTGGAATTTTGTGCCTTAGAAATTTTTTAAATAATATCATCAGCATGGGCACATATGAGGGGTCCAAAGGGATTTCACATGCATTAGACAATTTGCCTTTGATATTTCTCCCTTATTCATTCTCCAGTCATGGCGCATATAGCATGTCAAGGTGGAAGAACTACAACACTTAGAATATTTTCACATAGCTAACACCTCAATATCCTTGGGCGCATTTTACATACTTAAGAGGATTTAGCTTCTAACGCCTTAGCCATTTCATCAACATCACTTCTTTCCTTGGGTGCATTTAGGGGGTCTAGAAGGATTCTCAACACTTGGCATATTTTTCTTCACTCCTCATTTCCTAGCAAGTTGGGTGCATATGGGACCCCTAGGAGGAATTTAACACTTCTGTCTTTTCCTAGCTCACTTGGGCGCATTTAGCACATCTAGCAGGAATAACTCAACGCCTTGGTAACTTTTTCATCCATCTTCACCTTGCACTTGGGCGCATTTAGCATGTTTAGGAGGATTTACCCACGCCTTGGCTACTTTTACTCCACCCACCTTCACCTTGCACTTGGGCGCATTTAGGGGGTGGTGAAGGAACGTTGACTTCAACGCCTTAGAAACTTGTCTTGGCTTCACACCTAACATGGGCGCATTTTGAGGGTCAAGGAGGATTTAACTTTTGCCTTAGAAATTTTCTCACCCTCTCTCTCTCCTTGGGCGCATTTGAGGGTAGGAGTAGGAAGTTTCAACACTTAGAATATTTTTCAAAAAGTCAACACCATCAACATGTTTGGGCGCATTTGAGGGGGTCTGCAGGAAGTTTCCTAACACTTAGAATTTTTCCATCACCTTCTCAAGCTGAGGGCGCATTTTGGAGGTCCTGCAGGAATAAGCCAACGCTTGGATCTTTTTTTTTTTTCTTCATCCTTCTTGAAGTTGGGCGCATTTTGGGGTATGAGTAGGAACTCATGCCTTAGACATTTTTCTATCACTTCTTCCAGATGATGGCACATTTAAGGGGTCAAGCAGGAAGTTTGTGCCTTAGAAACTTTTTCCATCCTTCTGCCAATCTTATCTTGGGCGCATTTGACATGGTGAGCAAGAATTTTCTCAGACTTAGACATTTCTCAACTTGCTCGCCCCTGTTTACTATATTTAGTAACTCTCTGATTTTCATACCTCTGGAGCTTGGATTGATTTGGAATTCGCGCCACAGGATCTTCATGACCTAATTAGTCTGTTCACATTGCCATCTTGAGCTGACTTGCTATTTATAGCATGTTTCTGAAGGTGTTTTACTATTTATAGTAACTGCTTGATTTTGAGACTTCCACAACTCCGTTCAGCTTGAAACTTGAATGACGTGACCTTCATGGGATGATTTGCCCGTTCACACTGGCGCCTGCTGCTGACTTGCTATTTATAGCCTATTTTAGAAGTGACTTACTATTTATAGTGCTCAGATTGCCTTCAAATTTTACTAGTGGATAGCTTGAAAGATACTGATCGCAGTGGGATACACCGGTTTTCGAAAATTCTGGCATTTGACCCCCTCATTTTGGGTCCTGAAGCTGGAAATCCTAATTTGACTTGCATGTCGATCAAATGACCTCTGTTTGACCTCGTTTTTGTTGCACTTTGCTCTGTTTGTGATACTGAAGTGTCGGGCAACTGCCAGAATGGTCCTGCTAAAAATAGTAAGTCTTTGAAAAAGTGATCACCTTGCCTTGCATGTTACCTCACTGCGAAGCTTTTGAAAAACCCACAAAGAATATCCAGACATGTGTTGAAAATTCCAACATGCAAACCCTAAAAATAGCCTCCGAAGGTTGAGTGCTGAAAGTTGTCATCTCATCTTGCATGTTATATCACCGCGAAGCTTTCGAAAAACCCAGAAAGAATCTCCAGACATGCACTGAAAAATTTCGCATATAAACCCTAAAATCTGCTTCTGAAGGTGACATTTGCTAAAAATAGAAAGTTGTCAGTTCTGGCTCAAAACTTGCAGACAAGTAGCTTGACGTGTCCTGGATGCAGCGTGACAGTTAGAACTTCAAAAGTGCTGAGAGAACACCCCAAATTAGGTACTTACTAAAAATAGTAAGTTGTCGGAATTCAGTGAAACTTTGCTGGGAACTTGCTGGAAGCTTACCGACTGCAGTGCCGAGCTCAGATTCCAATTTATTCACTCCACTTGACTTTAAACTGACCAGAAGATCCAAAATCCTAATTCTACTGACTTAGCCAAAATCTCACGTTTAAGCTCAAAGGCAGGCACATCCCCGGAAAGGCAGACAGTAGAAAGAGACAAAGAGAGAGAGAGAGAGAAAACCAAAGCCAAAAGACGAGGAATGGAGCAAAAATTAGGGGGTCCCCATTTTAAATGGGGTGATGTGTGAAAAGGTCACAACAGCTATGTCTTCATCTTCATTCATTTTGAGAGTCTCAAACTTCCTTCGATGAGTTTGCAGCTTTGCCTTCTTCACTTTGGCATCTCCTTCATAAATGTTTTGGACTTTGACCCATATTTCTTTTGCTGATTTGCAACGCATGACCTTAGTAAATTCAGAATTTGTTAAGCTACAAAGAAGAGCATGCTTGGCTTTGGCATTCTTTTCACTTTTCTTTTTTCCAGCTTGATCCATTGGAGGGGTTGATGGAGGTGTATACCCATCAACAATAGATTGCCACACATCAAACCCAAGGGCATTCAAAGAAGCTTCCATCTTAATACTCGAAAACGCATAATTAGTCCCATCAAAGATGGGTGCTTTGACTGTATTGTGATTATTTGTTGTATGTGCTCTTTAGGATCTCCTTCAAGCGGTTAGGCTTTCAAGAAGGACCCTGCTCTGATACCAATTGAAGAGCACAAAGATATACGGATAAGGGGGTGAGGCGGGTGAATCAGTATATCAACAAACTTTTACCCTCTCAACTTTATCAATTTTTAAACTTCAACACAATATCAACTATGCAATAAGACATAATATGATCAAGTTGACACCAACAATTGTATTTTATGTTTGTATATGAAATTACAAAGATTGTAGGCACCAGCCTACTTGAATCACCAATTTTGTAGTTTAGTAGGCACCAACCTACAAGGAGCACGAACCCCTTAATCTGATTTAGTAGGCACCAACCTACAAAGAGCACCAACCCCTAATGTTCATAGGCACCAACCTATTGGAGGCACCAACCCCCACTTGCCAAGCACTAACTTAGCAAAAATAATAACTTCAAGAACAATATTCCACCTTCAATGTTGCTTCTTCAACGGATGATGGACAATACAACCACTTTTCCTCTTGATTTTATCTTTCTTAAATGATGTTCACATAAATCAGCATATGATGAATTCACTATACAAATCTGCCTCTTATATTCTCTTCATACAAATTTTCCTCTTATAGTTTCTTCATACAAATTTGCCTATTATATTCTTTTCATACAAATTTGCTCAACATGTACAATCTATCTTCTTGTCTTACCTCTGCAATAGATGATAATCTTTTTCACAAATCTGAAATATATCTTCACAAAAGGACTTTGCACATCAAAATTGCAATCCTATCTTCTCATGTTCTTCTTATAGAATCTGCACACTCACAATCATTCACACTCTCATTCTTCTTTGTGATATATGATGCTTCTTTAAGATTCACACAAGTCCTTTAACTCTGCTTTTTTATTCCACATTCTCATTCTCACCCTTACACACAACTTCTCCGCTTGCGTTTATGTCTTTAGTGATTCTATGAATGGATGCAACCCCTTGAAATGGATACAACCATTTAAACAATCATGTCTTTTCACTAATAGATCTGCAAATAATCTTCTTAAACTTTGCTTTTCATTTGTTTGGTGTCTATGATATTCTTCTCTGTCTTTCATACCACACTCCACACACTTCAAAATTTCACCCAAAGTTTCCTTTTAAACTTGTGAAACAAGGTGACTTAAGTGAATGTTATAACCTTTCAAAACAAAACAACACAACTTTCCAAACAATCACATCCCTTAACACAATCCTCTCTTCACAAATCTGATCTATAAATTCACTTTAAAATTGCACTATCTTTCTTAACATTCAACTCTCAATTTTCATATTCATTTGTCATATATGTATTTGCATTTGACCTTCATATATGGCAGCATATCTTCATCAATATGAATCTCAAATGGACTTCATATTTCTACCCTTTAACCCTTTCTCAATCTGCTCTTATTCATAGAATATTCATTACACACACACCTTCAAATGTTCCTATCATTTACTTCTTATACCTTTTCAATAGATATGTCTTTTGTGGATGGATATGTCTCTTTGTTTCTAAAAGCCCTTCACAAACAAATTTTGTCCTCTAGTGATTTTGTCTTATTCACTATTGTCTTTTTCTCCAAATTGTCCTCTAGTGATTTTGTCTTATTTACTTTTGTCTTCTTCTCCAAATTGTCCTCTAGTGATTTTGTCTTATTCACTTTTGTCTTCTTCTCCAAATTGTCCTCTTTGCAAAATATATCACTTGAAAATCGCTGGTATCCACAAGGGATTCGTACCATACAAAACAGATCGCTGCATGTGTATATCAAAGCATGGTGATTTTGAAATGACTTCAAACCGTCTTTTATACCATCCTTGTTTCTTTCCTTCAAAAGAGTCTACCTCTAACATTTTTCTCTCCAATGTTTAAATCTTTAATTTAAACATACACTCTCCAACATGTAATGGATATAATGGGCAACTCTTATTACATTGGACCACTCTTGTTATAACAGGCAAATATTACATCAATGATTTCATTAATTACTCCGTGCCTTTGACATCAATGACAACATTTTTAACATGTTGGTCGATAGACTAAGTATGCTCACTTCTTTGCCATATGTTTATTGCTCTATCTAATAAATTTAATAGATAAATTAATAATAGAGATTGCAAGGCATAACATATACATGAGTAAAGTATATCTTTATTTGCACATGAAATTATTACAGAAGAAGACCAAAGATGGTTAGCCAAGGATCAGAGTCAGTCCAACTAGATCATACCTCCTTCCTTGACGATACACAATCTATTTAAGGACCTAACGGTTGCCAAGATTCAAGAAGAACAAAATTGTCAAGCAACCGATGCTTATAACTACCCAAAGCGAACAACAACTAATACAAACAATTAATACATATTCGGATAACCAATGTTATCAAAATATAATAATGGATGTTGTACACTGACTATATCATCCCCCCCAAAAGAAAAAAGTCGTATTCCAAACGACAAGTAAACATCAAGTAACATTAGGGAAGACTTGCCAAACTAATGATGATATTGTAGATAAGAACCTGTAGAAAAACTTGGAAGTGTACTTTGCAATCTCGAACTTGGAGTGTACTTGGCAAATCAAATGAGTGCAATGGGGGTCCAGGGTCATTGCCCTTCAGGGGGTCAAGGGGTATCGCCCCCAGTGGGGTCAAGGTGCCGCCCCTTGACCTCGTTGGGGGCGTTGCCCCTAGAGCCCCATTACACTCGTTTGAATTTTCAAGTACACTCCAAGTTCGAGCTTGCGAAGTACACTTCCAAGTTTGTCTACAATATCCTCATCAGGTTGGCAAGTTTTCCCTAATGTTACTTGATATGTACTTGTTGTTTGGAAGGCGATTTTTTTTTTTGGTGGGGATGATGTGGTCATTGTACAATGTCCATTATTGTGTTATGATAATATTGGCTATCTAAATATGTATTCATTGTTTGTGTAGAAACCCTTGTTTCCCCTTAACTCCGTATCTGACTGTTTTTTGTTTGTTTTTGCAGTTTTTGGTTTTTTGAGTGTTTTTGAGCATAAATGAAAGAATGCGATTTTGCAAAGAAATGATGTAAAATCTAAATAAATTCATACAATTCCGGAAATAACAGAATCTATAGCAAATACTGATGCCAGACTATTATTTAATCTTCTGCAATGATTACAATGATGATCCAGTTACATGCAAATAAAAAGGCAATGATATTTATGAAAACCTGGTTTGCTGCAGCAATAAATGATCTGCTGAAGATGGTACGGCTGAGATGGAACATCCACTTTCTCCCTCGGTTATGTCTGCCACTGATGCCAGATGAGATAGGCGCCCCCCCAGAATGCAGATAGGGAACCAGTATGAAAGGCGTTTTGCACCAGATGGAGGTACGGCCTGAAGATGAAGATGTACGGCCTGCAGCAAAGGTACGGCTAGGTACAGCAGCAAGTACAAAGTGTACGGCCTCTTGAAAAATGATGTCCAGACTCCAATATAATATGCGCCTTGATGAATATATGCCTTCTGAATGAAACCCTGAATAAAACCTCTGATAATGAATGATCTGTGAAATTCTATAATTTCTTCTGGATGAAGAAATCTCTTTGCTGGCAATAGATCGGATGATATTTCACACCCTCTGAATCACTCTCACTGGAGATGGCTCGTTCCCCAATGCATTCGAGACTGAAACCCTAAAGCTTCCGTTCTCTGACGAAGACTTGATCAATTTTCAATTCACACAATGACATAATGGCTCGATTTCCAATGCAAACTGCCTTATACTCTCAAAAGTGCGAATTCCTAAAAGATAGGGATTATTAAAAGAATTCGACTTTTTATTATTTTAATATTTCAATAGTCTCAGCTGTAATTTTTGATTATAAAATGTAATCGTCAAATGGCCCCTTTCTGATGATGGGCGACCCCTTTACTGAAATCACTTAAGTTATAATAAAATATTATAACTTTATATTATAAACTCCATTTAATTAATATTTAATTAAATCAATTAAATATTAATATCTCTCTCATTATTCATTCGATGCACGAGCCGTCTGAAGCTGATGAACACTGAAGTGATTCCGAACGCTAACAATCCATACTGCTAAAAATAGCAGGGGTCCCACGCTAACTGCCAATAACTGCTAAAAATAGCAACTTATGCAAGAAGTGTCCGAACGAGCCCGAACGAAAGCCAACTGATCAAATACTGACAAACTGAAGCTGAGCCAACTCCATCAAGACCCTCTATCCAAACTATCAGCCTACGAGGGTCGCATTATAGGCTAATCCTGTGCTCCGAGAGATGTCAACTAGAAGGGGACATGACAGTTTGTAATAGTTGTTGTCGGTTGCTTGACGGTTGTGTTCTTCTTGGCAATCGTTAGGTCCTAAATTGGGCTCAGCTTCTTTTCCGTCGATTGACAACCTTTCAATGCCTTGAAGGCTACTCTCGTACAATATTGTAGAGGAATGTGACTTCATCTCCCAACTTCCCTCGTCAGGAGAAGGTTGCCTTGACTTTTCAACTTGACTATGTTCTTGGCTTTGACTTGGGAATTGTATGGTTGTATTTTCCTCAAGTGTTTTTGATAATCTTCTTCTTTGTTCCCTTTGCTCTACAATCCTTAAAGATCACTTGATCTCTTGGTCTTGACCACATTGTGGTCTCTTCCCGCCTTTATTAGGGTCTAATGGCATGAATCTCTCAAATCTGACCTAATTTTTTTTAGGCAATGGCTCCAAATGTTTATTGCTCTATCTGATAAATTAAATACATGAATTAATAATAGAGATGACAATGCATACTAGATACATGAGTAAAATATATCTTTATTCACACATGAAATTATTACCAAAGAAGACCAGAGATTGTCAGCCAAGGATCAGAGTTGATCCGACTAGATCACACCTCCTTCCTTGAAATACACAGCCTATTTAAAGGATTCGATGGTTGCCAAGAACACAATCGTCAAGCAATTGACGCTCATAACTACTTGAAGCCGACAACAACTAATACAAACAATTAATACATGTTCAGATAATCAATATTATTGAAACACAATAATGGACATTGCACATTGACTACATCATCCCCCCCAAAAGATAAAGTTGTCTTCCAAAAAACAAGCAAACATCAAGTAACATTAGGTAAGAATTGCCAAATTGATGACGATATTGTAGACAAGGATGTGTAGACAAACTTGGAAGTGTACTTTGCAAACTTGGACTTGGAGTGTACTTAGGCAATTCAAATGAGTGCAATGGGGGTCTGGGGGTAGCACCCCCAGTAGGGTCAAGGGGAGCATCCCTTGAGGGGTCGGGGGGCAGCACCCCTCCTAGGGTCCAGGGGCGTTGCCCTTTGACCATACTGGGGGCGTTGCCCCTAGACCCCAACAAGGGATGTCGCCTCTTGACCTTGTTGGGGGTGCTACCCCTTGACCCCAACTAGATCAGAGTCGATCCGACTATATCATAACTCCTTCCTTGACATACACAGTCTATTTAAAGGATTTGATGGTTGCCAAGAAGAACACAATCGTCAAGCAATTGACGCTCGTAACTACTTGAAGTTGACAACAACTAATACATGTTTAGATAATCAATATTATTGAAACACAATAATGGACATTGTACATTGACTACATCATCCCCCCCAAAAGAAAAAGTTGTCTTCCAAATGACAAGCAAACATCAAGTAACATTAGGTAAGAATTGCTAAATTGATGACGATATTGTAGACAAGGATGTGTAGACAAACTTGGAAGTGTACTTTGCAAACTCGGACTTGGAGTGCACTTGGCAATTCAAATGAGTGCAATGGGGGTTTGGGGGCAACACCCCCAATAGGGTAAAGGGGCAACATCCCTTGAGGGGTTGGGGGGTAGCACCCCTCCTGCGGTCCGAGGGCGTTGCCCTTTGACTGTACTGGGGGTGCTGCCCCTAGACCCCAACAAGGGGCGTTGCCTCTTGACCCTGCTGGAGGTGCTACCCCTTGACCCTGCTAGGGGCGTTGCCCCTGTTGTACCCAAAACCAAAATTTTTGCTTCACTAAGGCATTTTGCTTAATTGAGTCTTAATCTTGTTAAAGTGTTGTCAAAAGGTCGTTTTTGGGGTTTTCAAATATGGAGTTGGTGTCAGTACTATGTCAGTCTGTTACTGAAGAGATTTTAGAAAAATGAAAATCTGAACGAAAAACGTCAAAATTTTCTATCTCTGGAGAAGGGAGCACATTCTGAAATGGGCGCCCTATCTTTTTGGGGCTCAGATCCTGTTTTTAGGGTTTGTCACCTCCAACAGACATTTGTCCGGCATCACGTCAGCTTCGCAGTGAGCTATCAAGCCTGTCAAACGGACCTGTTTTGAGCAAGTTACGGAAGATACAGTGCAAATCGAGGCGAAAGCAAGAATTGGCTAACACTGGAGAAAAGCACAGCTTTTCAGAAAGGCGCCCATCTTTTTGAGGTGCCAGACGTAGGTTTTTGACTGAATGTCATCCAAGACATTTATCTTACATTCGTTCAAGCTTCGCGACGCATCCGTCAGAGGGTGAATCTGAGTTGCTGAAGCGCCTGAACCTGAGGTCAAACGTTAGGTCAAATCTCAGTCAAACTATCAGAAGAAAGAGCAAAAGAGCACATTTTGAGAAAGGCGCCCAAGCTTTTCAGGCCTTTAATGCTTTCTTTCTGATGATTTCAGATATTCAATGTGTCCGTGTTACGTTCAGCTTTCCGTTGCCTGTCTTCGTCAGATCAGAAGATGTCTCGTCAGCTTGCAGTGGAAGTTTTTATATTATTTTTGTCGTTTCCAGAAATGGCTAAGTCTGGAATGAAAAGAGCAACTTTTGAAAGGGGCGCTCTTGTTTTTCACACCTCAGATGACGTTTTCTGGGGAAATGTGCCTTTGCAGATGTCGTGCAGAACGAGCTTGGCTTCGCAGTGAACCTGAGTTCCAGTCCTGAAAGTTGATAAAATAGAAGTTACGAAGGATTTTGTTTTTCCCTTCGTACGAAATACAGAAGTTAAAATTTGACTAAGTTTGGCAAAAAGCGCAGCTTTTGGAAAAGGCGCTTGGATTTTTGAGCCTTCAGATGTCAGTTTTATGACATGCAGTATCAAGATATCATTTGATCAGTTTTTACTCAGCTCCGCAATGCACCTGTCAGCCAGTCAATCGGAGAAGTCAGTCGACCAGTGTCAGAGGATGAACAGAGGTCTCGGCAGAGGTTTTAGCTTAAATTTTCATAAAATTTGGCTAAGTCTGGAATTCGCCCAAGAGTTCAAATTTGAATTTTCGAAAGTGAGTTGAATGGACGCCTTAATTGGAGTTCTGACTGCAGTTAGACTGAACGATTTCTGGGTTGTCATCTTCAGTTCATATGTTTGCATGTGGAGTGATCTTTTAGTTTGCATGTTAAGTTAACTGGTTTGCATGTTCAGTTAACTACCTTGCATGTTAAGTTTAACTGAAGATTACCACTAAAAGTCAACTGAAGTTTGCATGCATGGCGAATTTTGGTCAAAATTATGAGATTTTAGTGAAGATGGCGCTTCATCAAATGTTAACTGAAGTTCAAAAGGGACGAAGTGAAGCATGAAGCATTATTTTGTGAAGCGTGAAGCATATTTGATGAAGTATGGCGAATTTGAAGTTGAAAACTTCACTCATGAAAAGGGTCGCTATTTTTAGTTTTTGAAAAGTGAAGCAAGACAATAGTGAAGATGGCGCACTTTTCAAGGAAAGGGCAACTTTAGTTTGAAAAGGGTTGCTATTTTTAGATTATAATTGATTAAAGCATGAAGTTGGCGCACTTGTTGAAGGCCAAACTAAAGTTCCTAAAGGCTAGCTATTTTTAGCTTATTATTGCATGAGTTTGGCGAATCTCTTATCCCATTCTTATTGTTAACTGAAGTGTCAAAAGGGCACGCCTTAGGTCAAGTTGATGAATCCAAAGAGAAGTTGAAGGTGGCGAATTTGATAAGATTCTAACTGAAGCTAAAGTCGCATGTTTGAGTTTAAACTAAAGATGTGAAAGGCAAACCCTAATGCGTCCACTTATTGAGCTTGTTTGAGTTCTAGTTAACTACTATGAAGACCAATAAGAAGCCTAGCGCCATTTTTAATGCATGCTTTGTTTAGTGCGAATTTCTTATGATGAAATTCTATATATTTCCAAGATGGCATCCATTATTGCATCATCTTTTGCTCTGAAAGCTTGTATTCTTTTGAGCGACCAGCAAGCTTAAGGTGATTCAGGTGTCCGTTTTCAGCGTTCTTCGAAGCTACGAGCTCAGATTCTTCAGAGGAAGTCAATTCTAGACTTCATTTCCACTTTGCATGCAGGTTTTATAAAGATTCGAAGAAGAGATTTGCAGATTTTTCAGAAGCAGACAAACAAAACTTTCTATCTTCTGTCTTATTTCTTCTATTTCTCACCTTAGGTACTTTCTTCGCATGCCAGAGTAATTCAACACATTTTCAGAATCTGTTCATCTGGGTTCTCATATTTCAGCGTTTGCAACAAGACCCACTTCTTAGATTTTTTCGAGAAAATCGCCCCGTAGCCTTCATTCTGAAGCTCTGAGCCTTTTTCCGAGAATCTCTTTGCATGTGGGCTTGAATCACATTTTTTTCAAAATCCAACTATCTGGGTTTGTTCAGAATTCAGTTGTGCACAAAACCCATGTTCCAGAATTTCTTCGAAAATTTCTCCTGTCAGAAGCTATTTCTAGCCTTGTTCAGAGTTTTTCAGAAAGTTCTTCAAGCATATTCGACTTTACAGTCAAAAGTCACCATTTTCAAAATGCAGTTCAATCTCATTGATTACAAGGTGAAATCAGTCCTTACACATAA
Organism: Sequoia sempervirens; assembly: GCA_007258455.2. NCBI lineage: Eukaryota > Viridiplantae > Streptophyta > Pinopsida > Cupressales > Cupressaceae > Sequoia > Sequoia sempervirens. Next base: position 279 of record VDFB02320685.1, on the reverse strand, counting down.
TTTCACCAAGACTTCAGATACGGACCTAAATCATGTTTATCCAGTGGTCAATCTGAGCAGTTTAGAAGGTGTTAGCAGCAATTCGATGAGGAATCTTGAGCGTTCTGGGTTGCTGGCAGCGACATCCATTCCTGTTTCTATCTCCGATCTTGAGTTCGTACTTGCTTGCATTAAGCATTATGACTCGTCTTCACGACAGATCAGATCGGTTGATGGAAGAGTGGTTTGCAGTCTCAAGCCGAAGGACATAGAAAGATGTTTTGCTATTTCTCCTCGCTC